>OZ030015.1:36132456-36162456 GCA_964023405.1 Apodemus agrarius | reverse complement strand
TACCACAGGATTTTTCCAAGCACATGGAAAGCTAGTTTCTAGTCCACTAATGATGATAACTCTGCCTGCCACATCCTGTAGAACATCGCTTGCTTTCTTATAAGGTGCTATTTTCAGTATCACATCGGGCAGATATTTGCTTCAGCCTTTGCAAATACAAGCATAAGCGTCTTTCTGTTTCAGTTAGACAAGACTCCCCCCACCAGAGCCTTAGGAGCGTGTTCTTAGAAGAGCAGTTTAGCAGCCGCTCCTGCTTGCCGTGTTCGTCTTGAAGATCACACGGAGCGAAGGCGCTTTACTGTTCCGCTTGCCTGGGGCCAAACCCGGGAACTTCAGACTGAGTGCCTTGTTTTAAGCACAGCATTGATGGACTGAAGTACTCAGATGGAGGAGCAAAGTGGAACTGGCTTACAAACAGGCAGAGGACCCCAGGAGAGGCTTGAAGGGCTGTTGGCTCTCCACTGCTTTTCAAGACCAGCGTAGGGCTAGCGCGCATGCTCCGTGAAGCCAGATTCTGTCTCTTTCTTCCTTCGTTTCTCTCCCTCCCTCCCTCCTTTTTTCTCTTTCTCTCTCTTTCCCCCCTTTCTTTCTTTCTTCTCTCTTCCACCTTCCTTCCTTCCTTCCTTCCTTCCTTCCTTCCTTCCTTCCTTCCTTTCTTTCTTTTTCTTTCGTTTGTTCTTTACTTCGTGCTTCCTTTCTGGTGGCCTTCAGCATACTAAGTGGATGTGCTGCCACCAGCCACTATTCCCACTCCCTGAGTCGTTTATGTCTTTATCTTTTTTTTTTTCCCCAGGGGGAGCGCAGGAAAAGTTGGTTTTGTTTGTTTGTTGGTTGGTTGGTTGGTTGGTTGGTTGGCTGGTTTGATTTTCAGAGACAAGCATTCCTCTGTAGACCAGGTTGGCCCCAAACTCAGAGATATGCTGGCCTCTTCCTTCTGAACGCTGGTGTGTGTAACCTTGTCTGGCTTTTGTTTTGTGGCAGAGTCTCTCTCTCTGTAGCATTGGCTGGCCTTGAACTCACTATGATTAGAAATGGGTCAGGGTCCAGAGAAAGGGACATTATCTAAGCCATGTCAGCAACACAAAGTGTTCCTTCTGCAAGATGGCACTTTAGGCAGCAAACACACCCAGAGAGGCCAGAGGAGACGGGCACAGCTGGGCCCCCCCCCCCCCCGCTGGCTTTGGTCCTGAAGCAAAGCCCCACACTCTTCATGGTTAGCGAAAGACAATACATTCCACTTTACATTGCCAAAGTACGTAGCTCAGGTTGGTCTTGAACCAAAGGATAACCTCCTGTTTCAGCCTCTGTAGACCCACAGGTGAGCACCCACCCACACCTTGATCTCTCTCTAAATAGGACTCTACGCAATTAGAGCCGTCTGAAAATACAAAAATAACACCTGCATTGAATTTACGCCCTCCCCCCCACACACACACAGCACACACACACACTTAACCCTTAACACCCCCTTCCCCATTCCCCTACTGCGGCATTCCTGGGAAGATCAAATAAAGGCTTAACTTCCAGTTCTGTAATAAATTCACAATATAAGTAGATATCTAGGGGAGGGCTGGAAAGAGGTAGCAGCATTGCCAGAGGACCTGGGTTCGGTTCCCAGCACCCCAAGGGCAGCTCACAACTGCCTATAATTCCAATTCCAGGAGATCTGACTCTCTCCAAGGTCACTACACACATGTGATCAACGTACATACATGGAGGCAATTATACCCATAAACATTGTTTTTAATTAGCTTGATAGGAGTGGCTCATGCTTTTAATCTCGGCACTCAAGAAGCAGAGGCAGGCAGATCATTGAGTTCGAGGCTAGCCTGGTCTATAGAGTGAGTTCCAGGACAGCCTGGGCTACACAGAGAAAACCCGTCTTGTAAAACAAACCAAAACCAAAATCAAAATCAAAACCAAGTAAATATATAGACAAACAAAGTATAGGGTGGAGGACAAGCACTCAGGTGAGGGTGGGCAATGCCGACATCATTGTGCCAACCCCAGTTAGGTAGTATTTACATTCTGGTTAAAGTCTCTAGAATACATAGCTTTCCTGGGAAATATTTTCTTCTTTTCTTTTTTTTTGGGGGGGGGAGTTGTTTTGGTTTGTTTGTTTTGTTTTTGAGACAGGGTTTCTCTGTGTACCTTTGGCCCTCCCAGAATTCAGTCTATAGATCGGGCTGGCCTCAAACTCACAGAGATCTGCCTGCTTCTGCCTCCTGAGCACTGGGATTGCTGGTGTCTGCCACCACTGCTTAGTAGGGAACATATTTTTCTTCAGGAGATTGACAGTGTCATTTGCCTTAACTACTGTTTAATTAATTAATTGATTGATTGATTGATTAATTGTGTGTGTGTGTGTGTGTGTGTGTGTGTGTATGAGTGTTTAGCGTGCATGCAGAGTACAAACACCCCAGTGCACTTAAGGGAGAAGACAAAGGTATGTCTTTGTTCTAAACCAGAAAGCCTCTTGCTAGGTTTTTGACCTTCAATCTTTAGGGCCGATCAGAATGTCACATCTCCACCCAGAACCAGAGACACAGTCCCTACACCCCTGTTTTGACCAGCAAGCAAGTCCTGCTGTTTCAGGCCTCGGGTTCAGCAGCAACTGATTACAAAGAAAGCACCCCTCCTAAGACCTCTGCACTGCTGACATCTGACTAGCTACCTGGCTCCACATCTCCAGGGCACCGTCTGTCTGGAGATGGATCTGGAGATGGATCTGGACCCATCCACGGCAGGCAAGTGCGCCAGCACTGACCGGAGCACCCAGCTCCTCTCACTCATTGACTGACAGGCCAGCAGTGGCCCTGTGGGAGGAGTTAATACTCCACCCACAATCCCCAATCGCCATCCGCACTCGATCAGGAAGTGCAGTCAGTTTCTGTATAAATCTCAGTCTGTGAGTAGTTGCTACAGTGGAACTTTGCAGTTTGTCATTGTCTGTTTGGTCACAGTCCTAACTGTGGGGCTAGTGAGGCATAGCCTGCATTTACAGCCCCTGGTCTATCCAGTGCGGACCCAGGATGAGCGCTAGGGATACCTCAACAACAGACTGTTCTCTAAAAGGCTACCCCGTGCAACTCATTTCACCTTCCTTCCTTCCTTCCTTCCTTCCTTCCTTCCTTCCTTCCTCCCTCCCTCCCTCCCTCCCTCTCTCTCTCTCTCTCTCTCTCTCTCTCTCTCTTTCCTTCTTCCTTTCCTTCTTTCTTCTTCCTCTCCTTTTGGAGACAAGGTCTTACCATGTTGGTTTTACCACATACTCCAGGCTAGTCTCAATCTCACAGATAACTGCCTACCTGTATCTCCCGAGTCCAGGGATTAAACTCACCACTCACCACGAAGCTTGGCTAAGTCACATTTAATTTAATTTAAATTTTTTTTTTCAAAAATAGGGACTCACTGGGCGGTGGTGGCACATGCCTTTAATCCCAGCACTTGGGAGGCAGAGACAGGCGGATTTCTGAGTTCGAGGCCAACCTGGTCTACAGAGTGAGTTCCAGGATAACCAGGGCTACACAGAGAAACCCTGTCTCGAAAAAACCAAAAAAAAAAAAAAAAAAAAAAAAAAATAGGGACTCATTGCATAGCTCTGGCTGTCCTGGAACTCACTTGCAGACCAGGCTGGCCTTGAACTCACAGAGATCATCTTGCCTCTGCCTCCTGAGTGCTGGGATTAAAGGCACACTTGGCTCGGCTAATGTGAAATATGGAACACTTCACAGATCATTTCCCTGTATCATTTCAATTTTGGTCTACACGGTGCTGAAACACAGTTAAACTTGAATTTCAGATAAGCAGTGATAATTTTTTTTAGCGTAAGTAATATCCCAAGTGTATTTTAGCTGGCAATGTTACCACATTTTCCAGTCAAGATTTAGGCTTTGAAAGAAAGAAAATAAACAGAGACAGAGATGTTGACGTAAAACAGTTCTCACCCCCAAAGGGAATCTGAGAGCCAGGATGAGTGTCTGTAGCCCCTGAATGAAGACAGGGTTTCTCTGAACAACACTGGCCACCACACGAGCGATTACAGCAACTTTTATGTCACAGGACAAAAGAGGGCTGCTCACAGAAGCATTTATCAAATATCTTGATGGGGACGTGAGGGTCAGGTCATGGCTTGCACATGTACTTTTTGTTGTTGTTGTTGCTGTTGTTGTTGTTGTTTTGTCTTTTTGAGGCCGGGTCTCACTCTGTAGCCCAGGCTGGCCTCCAACCAACAAGCCTGACTCAGCCTCTCAAGGGCTGGGGTTACAGGCTTGAGACTCCACATCTGGCCACAGATGTTATCTTGAAGCTACTGGTCTGCTCAGAAAACATTCCAAACATTTTTACTGGATAGTCAAAAGGATATTAGGTTAGATAGTGACAGGGGCAATAAAGGGCGATTAGGGCTTCAGATGGCCCAGGAGAATGTTGGCCTTTCATCCGCGACCTTCCAACTCCTCCCACGCACACAGATTCTAACCCATCAGTCCGCCTGCCAAAGTCCTAAGGCGGGCGTGGCTTCTTCTATGAGTTCATATGGACAATGTCGGCAGCAGAAAACCGAAATAGAGATGATTAATTCACAACCATCTTGTTTTGCTCCTTTTTCTCCCTCAGGAAATTCATTAGAGTGAGGGGGAGATAGGGATTGAACCCAGGACTTTGTGCCCATTAGGCAAATATTCAACCCCTGAGACCCACCCACCCAGATCTTATTTTATATTCATTTTTAGTATACAACCGACATTGTAGGCGACCTCTGCGGTAGCATTGTTTCCTTCGTGTACCCAAGGCCAGGACTAATCTTTACCACTGGGTGGCAGGGGGTGAAGAAAGAAAGTTAAAAAAAAATATTTTTGTGAAAATATTGAATACTTGCACAAGACATAGAAAGTTGAATATCACCAAACAGCACACAGTGGGACTGCAGTTCCCTGCCCCCCAACTCTGTCCTACCTCTGTTCCCTGGAGAGTCTAAAGTCAGTACTCTGAAGCATCTCAACCATTTCCCTCCACTTCGGCCTCTTCTCATCTCTAAATTCCGTGCTTAAAAATAAAACAACAACAACAACAACAACAACAACAACACAAGGCTCTCCTTTGTTGTCCTAATGGCCTGTAGACCAGGCTGGCCTCAAATTCCAGAGATCTGCCCACCTCCACCTCAGAATGCCGGGATCAGGCTTCCCGACACCTGGCTTGAGAATGCTGTTCTCACACTGCTAGTCTGTTGACCTGGTAGTTTATAGGAGATGAGACTATTCATCCCTTTATTCTGTTTTTTTTTTTAAGTTTTATTTTTTTCTGCTGGGCATTGAACCCAGAGCCCAATCATCAAGTTCCAGTCCCAGCCCCATCTTCGAGATCTGTTTCCGTCTAGCCAGCCCTCACGCACCGTTTCCTGCGGTCTTCGGTGAAGTCAATATTATGTTGTTGGCAATGCTGACACGGTGACTGAGCCCAGGGCCTTGTGTGTGCCAGTCGAGTGTTAAGTCACTAAACTATGCCAGTCAAGCACTATGTCACTAAGCTGTGCCCCTAGTAAGATCAGTTTTCTGTTAACACGATCATGGTGTGCGCACGTGAGGCTATTGTCTCCTAGGCACGGAGGGCCCTGTGGAGCGGCATCCGGTCCTCTGGAGCTGCTGCTGCAGAGGGCTGTGAGCTGCCAGGTGGTTTCTGGGAACTGGCCCTGTGTCCTCAGGAACAGCGGCCGGAGTTCTAACCACTGAGCCATCTCTCCAGCTTCACTTTGCTTCCTTCCTGTGTCTGCCTGCTCTCTTTTTCCCTTTGAATTTGGGGGTGCAGGTGTGAGCCACAAAGCTCACATTCGGTCCGGGGACAGTTACACATGCCGGTTCCCACCTCACGTCGTTCGAGACAGGATCTCTTCGCCACTGTTGAGTACACCAGGCTGGCTGGCCCGTGAGCTTCCAGGGCGTTCTGTTTCCTGTCTCGCCATAGTTCCGGGATCAGAAAGAAGCCATGTCTGTCTCAGTGTGGATTCTGGGGACCTCAGAACTCTTATCTGCCATGTGTTCTCTCTCTCTCTCTCTCTCTCTCTCTCTCTCTCTCTCTCTCTCTTCTCTTCTCTTCTCTTCTCTTAGGGCCTGTTTGGAGGTGGTGCCTCTCTAGGTAGGCCCGGCTATCCTGGAACCCACTGTGTTTACCAGGATCCTTTCTTTATCCCCGATGTTTTGTGATAATGAACCTCGAGATGTCTGATTGTCTGTCTCTCTGAGGATTTCAGACCTTGTTAAAGTTTTCTCCCAGAATTTACGAGTTCTTCCGCGGCTGCCTCCACTGTTGGCCCGCAGGCACACCCCTGGGTCTCATGGCTGAGGCATTCCTGAAATGTCTGGGGATTCCAGCACTGGCCACATGATAGGGCTGTGTGGGGAAGGCAAGAGATGACTGGACAGCTAGCATGCCTGGGTGGAGCTTCTCTGAGGGGGACTTCCGGCTAAGGGCGGTGATCCTCAGTTGGCTTTTCCAGTGGGGACTTCAAGACCCCATGGGTCTTTCCTGAAGCCTGCTTGGTTCTACAGAAAAGGGCTCTTCGGTCTGCAGCCTGGAGGAGGCATGAGCCTGGGAAGGAAGAGGCTTGGGCCGAACTCTCTAGGAGCAGGGTGAGGACGAGGGCCCTGAAGCTCCTTCCTCTACCCCCCTGCCCACCCCTTACCCTCACTACATAGTACCTGGCTGCTAATCCAAGTTCCCTGGGGGGGGGCAGGCAATAGTGTGGCCAGCCCCCCTGGTCCTCCCACATGGCCTTCCCAGCCTCCGCCTGCCCTCTCTCGGTACCCTGCTCTCTATCACCCTGGCAGCTTGGCCTGAGTCCTCCCGCGTCCCCCCTGCAGGACACAAGCCTCTGCTCCATCCTGTGCCGCTGTGGTAACCACTACTGTGTCCCCTTCCTACATTCTAAGATTGGGTTGACATCTTTGCCTCCATCTCCTTGTCTATTCTTTTTTTTAAAAAAAAAATCACGTGATTTAGTCCTCATTGATCCTCCATGATGGCCTTTCAGTATGGTGTGGGGACAGAACAGACAGTCACAGGGCACACTTCTGTTAAATCTAATTGAAAGCTTCTTTCTTTCTTTCTCTCTCTCTCTCTTTTCTTTCCTTCAGTTCCTCCCTCCCTCCCTCTCTTTCTCTCTCTCTCTCTCTCTCTCTCTTTCTTTCTTCCTTTCTTTCTTTCTCTTTTGTTAAACAAGGTTTCATGTAGCCCAGGATGACCTCAGACTCTCTTAAGTAGCCAAGGATAACCTTGAACTCCTTGTCCTCTTGCATCCACCTCCAGACCGGACCCACTCTGCCTAATTTAGGAGGTCTGGGATCCCCTGGGCGGGGCACCAGCTGAGCGCCATCCCTGCCTCTCAGCCAGGACTCCTTCAGTGTCCACTTCAAGGCCATCATTGCAAAACCTTTTCTTCTTCTTCTTCTTCTTCTTCTTCTTCTTCTTCTTCTTCTTCTTCTTCTTCTTCTTCTTCTTCCTCCTCCTCCTCCTCCTCCTCCTCCTCCTCCTCCTCCTCCTCCTTCTCCGCCCCCCCCCTTTCTCTCCAGGGTATCACAATGTAGCTCGCTGTCCTGGAACTCACTCTGTAGACCAGGCTGGCCTCGATCTCACAGAGCTCCACCTGCCTCTGCTTCCTGAGTGCTGTGATTCAATGCTCGTGCCACCACGCCCATCCTGTAGCACGGCTTTCTTCTGGTTCATCTGGTCTTAGTAAAGCACACAGCCTTCTGGACCACAGCAACAAAGCCTACAGTGACTTCCACCTGGGAAGAGGGGGAACAGAAACCTGGAGAAAGACTTTGAGGTAGGAGCAAGGCCCATGCACTATAGAGTCCCTTCCAGGTCCCTGCTCCCATGCCTTGTCTGCCTCGGGAGTTCCTTCCGTTGCTTGACGCTAGAATTACATAGAACTTTTTCTCTGTTTTTTGACAGGGTCTTGTTCTTCAGCTAGGCTGACTTTGAACTCCCTGTCCATGCAGGCCACACTGGCCTGAGATTGGAAGTCTTCCTGCCTCAGGCTCCCCTGGGATGACGTCATCCCAGGCATGCTGTGCTTGGCACAAAGCCTCTTCAGCCGGGGTACCTCGAGCCTTGTGCTGAGGGCTCAGAGTTTTAGGAACACCATTGCCTTGTACATCACGGTGTCTGGTGCAGCCTGGAGCCTGGAGAAGTCGAAGAAGCAAAGGAGAGCTGCGTGCTGGTACAGGGAAGGGAGGCCAATGTGCAGAGCCCAGCTCAGGGCGAGTGCTGGAGAGCGAGCGAAGCCAATGTCAAGGCCACACCAGTAGCTTCGGTTTACCTGAAGACAGCAGCGAGCAACCCAAGGCTTCTGACAAGGCAGTCTGTTCTTTTTTTCTTTCTTTTTTTTTTTTTTTTTTTTTTGGTTTTTTGAGACAGTGTTTCTCTGTGCAGCCCTGGCTGTCCTGGAACTCACTCTGTAGACCAGGCTGGCCTTGAACTCAGAAAACCGCCTGCCTCTGCCTCCCAAGTGCTGGGATTACAGGCGTGCGCCACCACCGCCCAGCCGGCAGTCTGTTCTTTAAGAAAGTTCTGCTGGACCAGAGAGTCCAGACAGGAAAGGCTGGATGAAGTAGGGCAGTTAGATAAAGGGGTTCCTTGACAGACAGCTCGTGGGTCTGTTTTTTGTTGTCCTGTTTTGTTTTTGAGACAGGGCTTCATGAACTCTGGCTGTCATGGAACTTGCTCTGTGGACCAGGCTGTCCTTGAACTCTTGAAATCTAATGGCCTCTACCAGAGATTGAAGGCATGCACCACCACCATGCACCCTGCTGCTCACAGGGCTTTGAAAGATCCAGATCCTGGGGCAGAGGGTAGATAGCTGAGCTGGCCGAGAGTCTGCTGAGAGCAAGCATGGGCAGCCCTGAGGAGTTTGATGTGTAGTACCCGTGTGAGAAAAGCCAGGCAGGTTGGCTTGGTGAATGCTTATAAAGTGTAGGGGCGTGGAGTGAAAAGGATCCTTGGGCTCCTGGCTTAACCAGTGAACCCAGAGAGAGAACCAGTCACAAAAACACAAGGAGGGTGGTTCCTGAGAATGGCACACCTCCGTACACACGGGTACACACATACATGTGCACCTGCATGCACTAATGCATCCCCCTGACATCAGCACATGCATACACACACACACACACACACACACACACACACACACAAGGATCTGGATCCTAGCTTCTACCCTTTAGCCTTTCTTCCTCATCTGTTCTTCTCTTTACACACACACACACACACACACACACACACACACACACAAGGACAAGGTCTCACAGTGTTACCTTGCCTGACCTGAAACTTGCTTTGTGGCCTCTTAACTCATGTAGACCAGGCTGGTCTCTGACTCATAGAGCTCTGCCTGTCTGTGCCTCCTGAGTGCTGACATTCAAGGCGCATACCACCACATCTGCCTGGCACTCCTTTGAGATTTCCTTGTGGGTGTCTGGAGATGAGACTAGGAATCTGCATTTTTTAAAAAGATTTATTTATTTTATGTATATGAGTACACTGTAGCTATGTAGGTGGTTGTGAGCCATCATGTGGCTGCTGGGAGTTGAACTCAGGACCTAAGCTTGCTCTGGTCCCACTCACTCTGGCCTCAAAGATTTATTTATTATTATAAGTATACTGTAGTTGTCTTCAGACACACCAGAGGAGGGCATCAGATCTCATTACAGATGGTTGTGAGCCACCATGTGGTTGCTGGGATTTGAACTCAGGACCTCTGGAGAAGCAGTCAGTACTCTTAACCGCAGAGCCATCTCTCCAGCCCGGAATCTGTATTCTTTTTTTTTTTTTTTCCAAGACAGGGTTTCTCTGTGTAGTCCTGGCTGTCCTGGAACTCACTCTGTAGACTAGGCTGGCCTTGAACTCAGAAATCTGCCTGCCTCTGCCTCCTAAGTCCTGGGATCATAGGCGTGCGCCACCAAGCCCGGCTCGGAATTTGTATTCTTAAAACATCTCTTCAAACACAGGGACCGGCTCTGAAGGGAAGACAGGTGCTTTTCCTGCATAAGAAGGTAGAAGAAAATCATATGTGGGATAAGATGATGAAATGGGACATTGAAGAGGCCAAAGGGGGCCTTGAATCTGTGGGCATCTTTCCCGCTCACTGTCAGTGAGTGTCTAGAGCCGAGAAAGGAGATCATAGTTCGGCTCTCTAGAGTTCCTTACACGTGGGCACACACACGATCCTCATCCCCGGGAGGCAGTGAGGGTGGAGGCTGGAGGCTCAGGCCCTGCAGCTCCACAGCTGGATTGCGCTGCTGTCTGTGTGTGAGTGAGTCACCTGTGTGACCGGACAGCAGGCTCCGTCCCTCACTATGCAAAGTCGGCAAGCTGTTAGCTTCATCTGGCTTTTGCGAGGACTCCATGCAGTGCCACCCTGGAGGCTGGGCATGGTGCCTGACCCATACGGAGCATCCTCCCTGGGAGTGCTGGGCATAAATCTGAGAACTGTGACATGGCAGAAGCCAGACAGCCATGCCTCTGTTGTTAGCACTAGGAGACAAGTCCTCAGGAAAGCACGGATCCTTTCATTTGTTCTCTGCCTGTGCGCCTCTCCCTAGGTGTAAGTTTGGTGACTCCTCCGCCTTTGATTTCTAGGACTTGAAGAGCAGTGACAGTCCCTTGCTGCTGCATGTAATCGGTGAGAGGCACGCAGACCTGGAATTATAATTATGACGTTTTAAATGTCAAGCTCTTCAGAAGTCTGCCTTTGCCCTTGCTGTCACCCTGAACCCAAAGCCTGCTTCCCACACCCAGAGCACGCCCCAGTCTCTCAGCCAAGCTTCACCTGGGAAATCTGAGTGACAGGTGACGTGCCGGCAGCTGGAAGACGCACAGTAAACGGAGCCTACGATGAGCTCAGAAGAGGTGAGTTGATGATCTGCTATTTATAGCCCCACTAAGAGGCTCTGGCCGCCAGCTCCATGTGAGGCTGGGTGGAAATGATGCCTTTGCAGGCTGAAAGCACAAAACGCAATTGGTGATTCATGGGCAGCCGCCAGTTGAAATACAAACAGGCTCCTGCTTCTCCTGCTGCCCCCCACCCCCATTCTTTCACCCCCCCTCCCCCCACTGGGAGTTCTGAGAAGAGTTGCAAGCCTGTTACAACCTAGGCTGTCTGTCTGGCTCTGCACAGTACTGGGACGGCTCTGCTGATCTCAGCCCTCCTGAGGGTGGGGCTAGAACCTGGCTCATCCGAGATGGACAGGGCAAGGGGCTCTTCCTGTCTGGGGCTTGCTGGCTGTTGTTGTCACTGAAAAGAGCAAGCTCCAGGTACGGGGGAGAGCCAGTCTCAAGGGGATAGGCTAGAGAATGATCGAGCAAGGTACCCAATGCTGTCCTTTGGCCTCTGTGCATTTGAACACACACACACAGACACGGACACACACACATGGACACAGACACACATACACATAAACACACAGGCACACATACAGACATTCACACAGACACACAGACACACACACACACACACACACACACACAGACATTAACATTTGTGAGCTGGGAGTGTCTTGCACAGGGTCAGGCTTCATGATGAAACCCTAGGGCTTCAGCAGAGACCTGAGCCCTATACCCATGCCAGGGTATCTGGCATACTGGCCCTTTCTTGGTATGCCCTTGGCTTTGCATAGGAACCAAGTCCCTCAGGGCTGGGGCTGGCAACCTGACTCCTCTGTTCCCCTGGGCTCTGGGTAGCTTCTTCTGTTCACGTGAGGACTCCAGGTGCTTCCTGAGTTCCGTAAGCAACACAACAGCAGGTAGCAGAGGCCCTGCAGAGGGGCAGGAGGAGCCCACCCCACCTCTAGCTGGGCACACAGCACGAACTGCTGATTCATGGGCGCTCGTGAGGCCTGGGCTGCTTGTACATCCTCTCATCTCCAGCTGTCGGCCGAAGCATAATTGTAGCTGTCACTTTGGCAGCAAGATGCTGTGATGTGTCCTAATACAACTGCCTCTGCGCCACAGCTCTCGGGAGGTGGGAGGGATCTGCAGCTGCTCCTATGGAGAGCTGGAACTCAATCTGCATGAGATCTGTCCAGGTGCAGTCCCAGGGGCAGTGCGAACCCCAGGGAGAGGCCCTGTGCTTGAACCAGCTGGGCGCTGCCTGCGTCAGCATCTTCCGTAATGCGGTCCTGATGGCATCCATTAATGAGAGACAGGCTGCCATTGGAGGGAGGCATTTTTTGGCAGCTCTGAAGAGCTGGAGAGCAGCCTTTAGACAAAGCCTGAGTTGGACTCCAGGGTGAATGGATAGTTAGACAGTGGTGGAGGGAGATAGTGCCAGAGACATAGCTGGGACTAAATTGAGAGGCAAGAAAGCCAGACCTGCAGCTTGGACTGCATCCTGGAAGCAATTGAGAGCCTCTGGGGGCCTTATAGGAGGGAGTGAAGTGCTCAGATGATGTGGGGAGGGGGTGGGGGGAGGTCTGAGCTCAAGCATCTTTGGGAGTGTCTGTGAGTGTAAGATTCACCCTCCCCACACATTTGGCAGGAAGAAGCTCATACCTCTCTGAGCACCGTTCCCTGACTTAGGAGGTGATGGAAGCGATGTGCTTGGTGGGCCACTGCAGCAGGGATCTGGGCTCCTGCCAGCAGAGAGAACAGGCCAGTAAGGGGGAAGCTCTGGGCCCAGCCCCTCTTTCTTTTCTGTCTGCTTTGATCAGGAGGAGTTTGTGAACAAAGTACCTGCCTTCGGAGATTCCAAATGTGGGTGGGGCTGCAACACGCGAAGGTGGAGAGAAGATTCCGTGGCGGTCTCACTGCGGTGGGCAGAGCTCGCTTCTCAAGATGCTGCCCACAGAGAAAACAGCAGAGGGGCTGGGGATGTGGCTCAGTTGGTAGAATTCTTAGAAGCCCTGAACAGAGTGGACACGGACATCAAGAAGCAGGAGGATCAGAAGTTCAAAGTCACCCTTAACTCTACAGGGACTTGGAGGCCAGCCTAGGCTACACGAGACCTTGTCATCCAAAACAGACAAACAAAAACACAAAGAGAGGATGTGGCTAGGAGATGTTTTGCCACTTAAGAATGTTTGCTGCCTTCTCAGAGGACCCAGGTTTGGTTCCCAGCACCCACGTTGGCCGCTCACAACTGTGAGTCCAGCTCCAGGGAATCCGATGTCCGTTCTGGCCTCCTTGCTCACAGGTGGGCACCTACACACAGGTACACAGAACCACACACAGACAGGTGGGTACCTACACACAGGTACACAAAACCACACACAGACAGATATACACTCGTACCTAAAAAAAAATGAAAATCTCTTTTAAAAATTAATTTAAGCCGGGCGTGGTGGCGCACGCCTGTAATCCCAGCACTTGGGAGGCAGAGGCAGGTGGATTTCTGAGTTCGAGGCCAGCCTGGTCTACAGAGTGAGTTCCAGGACAGCCAGGGCTACACAGAGAAACCCTGTCTCGAAAAACCAAAAAAAAAAAAAAAAAATTAATTTAAGGGGCTAGAGAGATGGCTCAGCGGTTAAGAGCACTGACGGCTCCTCCAGAGGTCCTGAGTTCAATTCCCAGCAACCACATAGTGGCTCACAACCATCTGTAATGGGATCTGATGCCCTCTTCTGGTGTGTCTGAAGACAGCTACAGTGTACTCATATACATAAAATAAATAAATATTTTTTAAAATTAATTTAAAAATAAAACAAGGGGCTGGAGAGATGGTTTAGTGGCTAAGAGTACCAGCTGCTCTTCCAGAGGACCCAGATTTAACTCCCAGAACATACGTGACAGCTCACACAATAGTCTGTAACTCTAGATCCAGGGGGATCTCACACTCCCTTCTGATCTCTTATGGTTCTAGGCATGCAAGTGGTATAAAAACTTACATGCAGGCAGAACACATTAAAATAAAAATAAAGAAAATCTTTTAAAGAATAAAAATAAAATATAAATAAATAAAATAAATCAGAGCAAACAGTGGAGACAAAGAGCTTATTAGTTTGTCTAATAAAGAAATTTCTAGAAAGAAGGTTTCAAACTTTTTTTTTTTTTTTTTTTTTTTTTTTTTGGTTTTTTGAGACAGGGTTTCTCTGTGTAGCCCTGGCTGTCCTGGAACTCACTCTGTAGACCAGGCTGGCCTCAAACTCAGAAATCTGCCTGCCTCTGCCTCCCAAGTGCTTTTTTTTTTTTTTTAACTAGGTCTTCCTATCTCCCTGTGTCAGCCTAGCTGGTCTGGATCTTGTTATGTAGACCAGGCTGAAGTCACAGATATCCACCTGCCTCAGCCTCCTAAATGCTAGGATGAAAGATGGCACTACCGCCCATGACTCAGTGCGTTTCTATTCTTACAAACCAAAATCTTGTAGGTTGGTTAAGGAAGACGGAGGAATAGGAAGTGCTTGGAGTCGTTCCCAGCCGATGACCCACCCGCAAGCGCAGATGCCAGCACATATCTGGACCATCATGTAAGTCAGAAGGAAGACACAACTCAGTCAACAAATATTTGGTATACCTCCTCGGAAGTGTGCTGTTGTGCAAGCAGTGGTTTGGCAGGGATCCTTCGGTTCAGCTGCAAGCTGTTCAGAGCAGGACGCCTTTCAAGAGGAGGAGGGGCAGGTGGAATCATATTCCCACTCCTGTGTGATCCTCCGTGGCGTGGCGTGGGGTGGGGTGTTCCCCGCCGTCGCCGGGCTGAGCTGCGGAGGCCAGTACTGAGCAGCGAGGAATTCCTGGTGTCACAGTATCTCATTCAGCAGGCTTACTGTCCGTGGACAGCGCCCGAGCCTCTCCCCAGAAGGCAGGCAGCCCCCCTACGACTGCCATGGCCACATTTGGAGCACTTTATCAAGATGTAGTTTTGCCTATTTGGTACACTTTTCCCTGAAAATTTCACAAGATTTTAGACCTGGCTCTGGTGCCTTGCGACAGGGTCTCTCAGGATCTGTCTCTGCTTCCCAGTGCAGCCATAGCCAGCTTTCTTCATGGACGCTGAGGATTCAAACCCAGGTCCTCGTGATTGAAGGGCACATCCTCTTACCTACAAAACCACCTCCTTAAATCCCTTGTTCTTAGCTTTTAAGACGAGGTCTCATGTATCCTAGGCTGGCCTGGAACTCTCTCTCTCTCAGAAGATGACCCTGAACTCCTGATACCCCTGCCTTTAAGGTGTTGGAAGTACAGGCAGACGCTCTGGTGCCTGGTCTTAGCCAATGCTAGGGAATGGAACCCAGGGCTTTGTGCGCTCTGGGCGAGCACTCTAACAACCGAGCGACACCCCAGTGTTTTGGAGACAGGGCCTCACAACATAGTTTAGACCGCCCTCCGGCTCATCACTCTCTTGCTTCAGCTGCCCAAGAACTAGGAACGCAGGTGTGTACCACTTACACAACTGCAGATTAAAAACCACCAAACAAGCCAGGTGTGGTGGCGCACGCCTGTAATCCCAGCACTTGGGAGGCAGAGGCAGGCAGATTTCTGAGTTCAAGACCAGCCTGGTCTACAGAGTGAGTTCCAGGACAGCCAGGGCTACACAGAGAAACCCTGTGTCGGAAAAAAAAAAAAAAAAGAAAAAAGAAACGCTGAGGCCTCCCCGTGCTGTGGGCAGGAGGATGGCTGAGACAGGCTGTAAAGGGCGCTTGCAGTTGTAGACTGTTAGAAGTTTAGAGTGACTATTATCCAATAGGAAATGAAGAGACGGAAAGGTCATGTGCCTCGAGCGGGGTGTGTGTGTGTGTGTGTGTGTGTGTGTGTGTGTGTGTGTAGGTACATACACGAGCACACAAGCACCAAACAAGTAAGTAACTACAAATGTAATTAAAAACAAACTGCTGGAGAGAGGGACCGGTGGATCAAGCTCTTGCCACGCAAACATGAGGACTTGGGTCCAGAATCTTCACACTGCCCGGAGCTGCAGTAGTAACAGGACTACGTGATCCCAGCGCTCCTAGAGTGAGATGTGAGGTAGAGACAGAGGAGTCCCCAGACCATGCGGCCAGGGCTGCAGAGAGAAACCCTGTCTCAAGGGGGGAGGGGGAGAAGAGTCTGCATAACTTCACAGGCCAGCAAAGGGGGATCTGCAGAGAGGAACAAAAGACCCTCATGTCTCAAACACGGAAGGGAAGGGCGGGCTGACACCCAAGACTGAGTTCTCACCTCCACAGGAATGCCATGGTGAGCATGTGCCCAAATTCACACACACATGCATAAATACACATCATATGCAGACACAGACACAGACACACACACACACACACACAGAGAGAGAGAGAGAGAGAGAGAGAGAGAGAGAGAGAGAGAGAGAGAGAGAGAAGCCCATGCTTATGTTCCCAGAACTTGAGAAATAGAGTCAGGAGGATCAGGTCAGTCTCAGTTACATAGTGAGCTCCAGGCTAGCCCAGGCTACAGAGGCCCGGACACCAATGGCTTGGGCTCAGGGTGTGGTTTAGTAGTAGAGCATTTGCCTAATTTACACAAGGCTCTGCTTCCATTCCTGTCTGCAAAAGAAAAGAGCATTTCAGTGGCTCCAAACAGGACCAAACGTCACTGACCTCACACTTCCTGTAGATCAAGAACCGGAAGTGACTTAGCTACATGGTTCAAGAGGCGGCAGTCAGGATGTCAGTGGGGCTGTGGTCATCTGAAGGCTTGACCAGGGCGGTTGGAACATGCTGAGAAGTTGACCTTTGGTGTTGGCAGGAAGCACGGGTTCCCTACTGTGACCGTAATCCATGCGGTCACTGAAGTGAACCCAACGCAGGGCCCCTGGCCTTTCCTGGCCCGGAGACAGCAACCCTGGAGACAGTAAAGCACAATTCCTGTTCCTCACGACACTGCGGCAGAAGATGCTTTGCTTCCTGTGGCTGCATCTCTGTGATAGCTCAGGTCATAGGTTACACAGGCCAGTCCTACTTAATGCAAGGGAGAAAGGAACAAGCAAAGGAGTAGGGAACTGGGCGCTAAGGGTCACTGGGAGCCATCTTAGAAACTGGCAATCATAGTTGCTCTCCTTAAAAAAGAAGCTTCAGTCGGGCAGTGGTGGCACACGCCTTTAATCCCAGCACTCAGGAGGCAGAGGCAGGTCGATTTCTGAGTTCAAGGTCAGCCTTATCTACAGAGTGAGTTCCAGGACAGCCAGGGCTACACAAAGAAACCCTGTTTCAAAAAACAAACAACAAACAACAAACAAACAAAAAGTTTCAAGATGTCCACTCTAACTCCAGCTGTCAGTTAGAGACAATGCTTTGTGGTTAAGGTGAACAAGAAACAAGAAGAAAGGAGACAGGGCATGTTCTTTTTCCTCTAAGGATGCTTTCTAGATGTTGGATACAACATTCTACATGTCTTACTAATCAGAATGTGTCTGCATAGCTGCAAAGGAGGCTAGCAAATTGAGTATTTATTCTGGGAGAGTCTGTGCTTGTTCGTCCATACACTAGAGGTCAAGCATCCGTCTCTGCCACACTGATAGAGTTGGGGGGGTGGGGCATAGAGTACATCACAGACCTTGGGTTTCTGTCTGGATTAGAACTTATAAGCTATCTTGGCTGGAGTGTGTGTGTGTGTGTGTGTGTGTGTGTGTGTGTGTGTGTGTGATTGAGAAGTACATATTAATAACTCATGACTCATGTATTCATAAATGTAAAGAGAAAATTGTTCTGAGAGGGGCCCAGGAGACAAATGAGCGTTACAAACAAAGTCAAAGTCAGGGGAGGGCAAGATGGCTCAGAGGACAAAGGTGATTACTGAAAAGCCTGAGGATCTGAGTTCAGTTCCTGATCCAAATGGGTGTTATGGCTTGTACACACACACACACACACACACACACACACACACACACACAATGGAAATGACAACAACACATACTCCGTTCTTGAAGCCCAGCCAAGGGTGGTCCTGAAGACGAAGCAGATTCCCCATCTGCCTGTCACAGGGGGCCTGGTGAGAGCAGCTTCCTCGTACACACACAACTGCAGGTTTAAACAAATCCCAGGCTGCCGAGTATCAGGCCCAAATGCAGACGCGCAGACAGGCAATTCCACCAGCTGTGTTTTGAAAAAGATCGTATGATTCCTGATCAATGAACCAAAGAGACCAAATGCAGGCGAGCCCAGAGCTGAACGGTGGTGCTGCCCTGAGACCTCCTGGAGTCCGCAGCCAGGGCCCTAGCAGCTGGACTCCGCTGGAGAGGGTGTGAGTCGCCAAGGCCTGGCCACACAAAGCATGAGTTCCCTGTCTCCCCAGAGGCTGAGGAGGACCAGGTTCCGGCTTCACTGAGTGGCCCGTGACAGGGACCCCTGGCCATAGAAGAAGGCAAAATCTACAAACACAAAGCTTGGCCTTGGCATCCAGGGAATAGCAGGTCCTGGCAAGGCCTTTTTGGTGGGAATGGCTAGTTGTTGTACTACGGACAGCGTGGATCTTGGGACCTCACTAGAGATGAGGATGACGAGGTTGGACAGAGTGAAGTCTGTAGTACTTGTGGGATGGAAGGTAGTGCGGGGGTGTTCTACCTACCTGGTTGCGCCCATGATTAGGGGAGGTGGCCCAAGTGGATGAGGTCTTGGGTCCTGCATCCTCTAGCTGGCCATCTGTGTCGGATCCTGTGTTCTCCTGCTTGCTTGGGCCGAACTTAGGTTTCCCAACACATTGGGCTGTCAATCACCGCAGCAAGCATTCTCCCAACCTTTCTCCTCTGTCTTGCTGAGTGTCCAGTGTTCACCAAGGCCTGGAGGACCTCTGCGAACTTCTCATTAGACTCTCCTTTCTAGAGAGAATACCTACAGCGGCTGGAGCTGAAACTCAGTTGGAGGAGGGCTTGCTTCACGGGCAATGAGCCCAAGTTCTGGGTTCTCTCCCAAGCTCCACATGAATGGGGTGCACGCTTGTAATCCCAGCACTCAGGAGATGGACGTAGGAGTGTCCGAAAGCCACTTGGCTACATAGCAAGTCTGAGACCAACCTAAGCTGCATGATACATTCAGAGAGATGGGTGGGGGAGGGAGGGAGAGAGAGAAGGAAAGAGCGATCCAGCCGATGACTGAGGCCAGTCTCCCCATCCTTGAGGAGAAGATGAGGAAGGTTGATGGGTGACTGAGACAGGAGGATGGCAGGGCCGAGTTACAGAGAAAGGAAAGCAGAGCGAGCCCAGGCTGGACTTTGCAGGCTACAGCTTAGTTGTGCCAACGCTAATCTAGCACCTGCTCAATGACGAAGACAATAGGATAGCCACATCCCACATCCCGGGGACCCAGAATAGAGGAAGACTCTCTGACATCACCCCAGACACACAGACAAAGCAAAACAAGGGACGGAGAGTGTAGAATGCAGAGATGAGTTAAGTGCCGCCACCCCCCCCCAAATGTGGATGAGTCCTGGGGAAGCTGTGAGGGAAGGAAACCCCGGAGGTGACACCTGCAGGAAGGACCAGGCATCTGAGGAAGCATGCATCCCTGCACCTGTGAGCTCCCTGGGGCAGAGGTTAGGGGAATCCCAGACCTGCTGTGCTCCTTGCTCTCTTAAGTCTCTGCTTCCCTAGGGGTTAGTGTGGCCTTGATCTCCTGCCACGGAGCAGTCCTGCTAAGCTGAGAACAATGCCGTTATCCTCTGGGTTTCTTGTTGTCTTTGGGGCTTTGGTATCTGACCTGTAAATTAAGGAGTGTGGGATGTATCTGCCCTTGGAGAATTTTCCTAGAATTCTAGTCCTTATCCATAAAGTTCACCCCCAAGTGACCTGGGTAGATTCTCAGCCCTGACTGCACAGCCACCTCTAATGGGGCAGAAGACAAATCTAGAAAGGGTTTTGGGTGACCCACTGTGACCTGTCATCAGATCCAGTCCCCAAGATCTCTGGGTCCTTTAAGAAACCATGGGAACCCCCTCATTGCCTAAAAATCCATCTGGCCCTTGCAGCCAGTTCTACAGTACAAAAAGGGACCAGGCTCATGCTGACATACTATAGGCACGTGTGCTGTGCAAGCATGCTCTCCCTTCAAGACCCAGAAAAAAAGAGGGGTGCAAAAAAGCTCAGTTGTTTGGGGTCTCAACTGAAAAGCCCCTCTGGGGTTCTATTCTATAGGATGAAGGGAGCACAAATTCTGTGAGGTCAGAGGGCACCAGGTCCTCTCAGAGTCAAGGTGGGCAGGGAAGACTAGATCTGTCCTCCGTCATATAGAAAGACACTCTTCTGGTCACTGCTCATCTCTCTGGGATATGCACGGGGTCTCCTGGCAGCTCTGGGCAGGTTTCATCCCTCTGACTCAGTCTGGCACTTTATGGTCTTACCTGCAGTCCTGTGAACCTCTCACTAGTCCCCCATATTCTCTTTCTGCATCCAGTCACACACACACACACACACACACACACACACACAGCCTGCCTGCCTGCCTGTCTGTCTGTCTGTCTATGTGAGGCTTCTGAGGAAGCACACATTTAGAGGACAGAGGTCAACCTCAAGCAGCTTCCTCAGTCACTTTCTTCTCTGTTCCTTGTTTCTTGAGCTAAGTACTCTCATTTTTATCTGGAAGTCATCTAGGCTGACAAGCCAATCAGCCCTGGCTATTTACCCATCTCTGACTCCCCTGCACTGGGATTGCAAGTACACACAACCATTCTTGGTTGTGTGTGCTCCAGGACTGGACTCAGGTCCCCATGCTTGTGTTGGCTGAGCTAGGCATTAACATTCACTCATTCGTTCATTTACTATCATCCCCCTGAAAAGATCTCCCATGTTCCCCCGGGGCCCAGGATTTCTCTTTCCCCATATCCCACTGTTCTCTCTCTCTGTGCCACCTGACCGGGCCCAACTTCAGCACTGTTTCTCTGAACCCATGGCCTAAGGGCTGGGGCTTTTTATTGGATTTGCATCTTTAATTACAGGAGCTGTGCGTGCTTGTAAAAACATTCCCACATTACAGATGTGAGCTCAGTAAAACAAGTGTGTCATCCTGACGTCCTTTTTCTTAGACCCCGCTGCAGTTAGCTGGACAAGCACAGGGGCACCCATGGGCTCTTGGGGACCTTCCCCAACTGCTTGATGAGGGTTGGCGGAGTAGCTGGGAACGAACAGTGGAAGCTTCCAGAGTGTGGTGATATGAGTTTACTTAGAAACAAAACCCCCAACGTCAGTGTGGGACCTCTTGATTTCTTTTACAAGACAGTTCAAAGCACAGAGCCCCGGGGAGGCATCCCTAGTTCATGTGGGAATAGCATTCTAATTCACCCAAGAGCCAGAAACTCAAGTTCAAAAGGCACACAGGTCTCTAGAGAATGCCCTTGGCCTAGCGGAGCCAGCCAGAACAAGCCAAGGCAGAGCTGAGTCCAAGTCTGTGGTCACTTGGTGAGGTGGAAAAGGCAGGGTGTGTAGCGTGGCCTTTCTTCCTCCAAGCTGGTCCCCTGCCTGGGAAGCCATCTCCCAGAAAACTACAGAGCCTTCGTGACTTTACTGGCAAAATGGTGACTCTCCTTCCATTGTCACCCAGAGCAAGCCTGGGTCTGGGGATAAGTGAACCCTAAGTAGAGGACAGAGGAAACGTGGCTGTGCGAGCATGCCTGTCTCCAGAAGAGATGGAAGGGCATTAATACCATGTTAGGTCATCCCAGCCCACGATGGTGTGGAATGTTCATCCCAGGGGTTAGCATCTCAACTAAGACTTGAGAAACAAGTAGAGTGGCCAAGAAGAGAGGAGGGCAAGATCCCCAGGTGCAAGAGGGCCCACAGGTGCTGGAGACATTGAAAGGATCTGATGACATGAGTGTGCGATCAGGAGGTGATGAAGTGGAGTCACGTGGGTGTGCAGACCGTCCCCCGTCAAGCCAAAAGATCAAGCCTTTGTCCCAGTGGCCAAGTGACCTACGGAAAGCTTGACAAGTTGTGAGGAAGTGAGTGGCTTCAGGTGGACGGTTATGGTGGCCAGGACCAGGGTCGAGGATGTGGATCCTAGACACACACACACACACACACACACACACACACACACAAATGCACACACAGAGAGAGGGAGACGCATTAAGCAAGTAGGCTGGGCTCACTGTGGGGAGCTACCTCAGATGAAGGCCGTGGAGAGTGCTAAGGCCGGATGGGGCTGTCTAGTCCGCCACCTGTTGCAGTGGCGGACTAGACACTCCATTTGGGCGTATCATGTTTGAGACACTGCTAGACACCACAGACATGGAGTGGCTGCCACAGGCACATAGCTAAACTCTTCTAGCCTTCACCCAAGGCAGAAGAAGGGTCCTACCAGCTGGGGGCTTGAAGAGCCTTCAATATATTTGGTCATACTCTGGTTTATCTCTGAGTTCTTTTGGGTCTCTAGGCATTCAATGGTGACCCAATAAGGCTCCAGGATGCTGTCTGGGGCCATGAAAATTGAGGCATTGAGAATTTCATATAGTGTATTATTATCATAACCACCCTAACTCCTTCTACCCCACCCCCAACTTTGTATCCTCTATTTTAAAATAATCCACTGAGTCTAGTTTGTGCTGCCCGTATCTTCCTGCGGGGGGAGGGGGGCATCCTCCACTGTGTGCAGGCCCTAGCAGGGGGCCACATCCTCAAAGAAAACTGATACTTCCTCCCTCGGAAGCCATAACCATTACTTCATGATTAGGGGTGGGGACTTGTGACGCCCTTCCTCCTCTGTGCTAAAGAGTCACTAACTGGATCTTATGTAGGGATCACGCAACCACGGCTTCTCCAAGTTCATGAGTGCCTTGCCTCTTTCCCTCCACGTTCCTTCAGGAGGGAAGGTAGTGTGCGTATGCCAGGGCAAACATGTGGAGGTCAGGGAACAGCTTTCAGAGAACAGCATTTTTTTTTTTTTGAGACAAGTTTTCTCAATGGATTAATTAAAATATACTAAAAAGAGGAAGAGGAGAGAGGGAAGCTGGATGTGGTGTGCGCGCCTTTAGTCTCAGCACTGGAGAGGCAGAGGCAGGTGGATTTCGGTGAGTTTACATAGTGAATTCCCGGCCAGCCACATAGAGACCCTGACTCAATTAAATATATAAAAGGAAGGAAGGAAGGACAGAAGGAAAGGAGAAGAAGAAAGAGGAAGGGAAACAGGAAACTCAACTGGACAGGTTTCTTCCCTGACAGAATTTTCTAGGGCTCCGTTGCTGGAAGCCCAGTCCTCACACATTTGAAATCCCAGCCTGGGATTCCGTCCAAAACAAGTCCCACGGTGTAGGTCATGGACCTCTGTCTCTTAAGCGCCTGGCTGTGATGCAGCTTTTCTGAGGCCACGCCTGAGGTGTAGGTGAGTCATCTCTCAGGAGTCCAGGGTGCACGAGGCCACCTGTGGCAACCTTTGCTTCCACGGCTGCAGAGAAGCCTCATCTAATGAGATCCTACAAGACACCCCAGGGGTGTAGAGCTCAATAGAAAGAATGCCTAGCAAGTGTGAGGCCCAGGGTTGTTACATGCCTGGAGTAAACACACACACACACACACACACACACACACACACACACACACACACACACACATTGTGCCGCAATGACCTAATTCTTCAGCAAGTGGTTCTTCCTGGCTCTGTCAGGATTAGGAGCTGACAACACTGTGTGTGTGTGTGTGTGTGTGTGTGTGTGTGTGTGTGTGGTGTCCATCCAGTGTAGGGGATGGAACCCAGGACCTCTTACAGGTAGATCAAGCTTTCTTTCATTGAGGTACACCTCAGCCTCCTCCATCATCCTGAGGAGACATGCAAGACAGCTGGCTAAGGTTGAAACGGCCTACCTAAAGGTTGGAGGTTTCACAAAGGGTCCATCCACTTCAAGAACTCTGCTAGTGTTCCCGGGGTGAAGCCTTGCCCACAGGCTCCCGTGTTTCAACACTTGCTCCCCGCTGGGAGTCCTGGCTTCGGAGGCTGTGGGACCTTTGGAGAAGGAGGCATGGTTGGTGGAAGTGGACCACCAAGAGTAAGACTTCGAAGGTTCTGATCCAACCCGTCTCCAGCCCAAATGCTCTGGTTCCTGGTCCAGCAACACTTGAGGGACCTAAGTCACACGCTCCTGCAGTCACAAACTCTCCCGTGCTTTCCCTATCCCGGGGGACAATCCCCCTTTAAACCGTAAATCCAAACAAACCCTCCCTTCCTTCAGTTCTTCTGTGGAATACTCTGTCACAGTTCTGAGGAAGTCACTGCTCCTAAGAGTCAGGATAGGAAGGTCTCGTTCCCATAAACCCAGGGACATGAAGAGCAGAAGACCTGACTGACTGGGGAAATGGATACAATGTTCATTATGCTGAAGATAATGTCCTGGCCAGCTCCCACCCCTAGTCCTCATTCTGATGGAGGAAGTCTGGCAAACCCCAGAGGTTTGGGTATCCCACAGGACAACCCTTGGCTATCACGCCTTGCAAGGTCAAGTCTGAGCTGTCCCCAACCGTACAGACCACGATTCATCTTTGTTTCCCTCATAGCTGCTTAGTACCATGGAGTACCTTAGCCAGTCCAGGCCCTCCTTAAAATGACATAGGTGATTTGAGGCAATGGCGGCATATACCTTTAATCCCTGCATTCTGGGGGCAGAGGCAGGCAGATCTCTGTGAGTTCAAGGACAGCCTGATCCACAGAGCTAGTTCCAGGATGGCCAGGGCAACAGAGAGAAACCCTGCCTCGATAGATTAGATAGATAGATAGATGGATGGATGGATGGATGGATGGATGGATGGATGGATAGATGGATAGATGGATAGATAGACGGATAGAATGGGTGAGTATCATTACTGTCGAATTATTGTCAAAACCCCAAAAGCAAACTGGGCATCATGGTATACACCCATGGTGCACTTGGGAGGTAGAGGCAGGGAGGAGTAAGAATTCATGGCCCACCTGGCTTATGTGAGACTCTGTTACAACAGCAACAACAACAAAAGAAACCAAACAAAAATCCCAAAAGCAGTTTTCAGAAATGTAAAAATCCATCTTAAATTTGGTACTGGAGATTTGGCTCTTTCCGAAGTTGCATCTTAGATGCAACCACCTGGAACTCTAGTTCCAAAGCATCTTCTGGTCCTCACAGGAACTAGCAGTGAACTAGGTATACAAACAAATATGAAGACAGAACACATGTATACATAGAATATACGTTTAAAATAAATCTTAAGTTCACATAATATTTCAAGAGATTCTGTGTTAGCTTCATTTTCGTTGCTGTAATGAAACACCCCAACAAAAAAAGCAATTTAAGGGGTTTAATTCATCTCACAATTCCTGATTTTAGTCCATTATTGTGGAAAAGATAGGAACTTCAAACAGCTAGTCATATGGTATCCTCAGTCAAAAGTAGAGGGAAATGCACACAGGCACACGCACACACATACACTATTTTATCCGACTCAATTTTTCCACTCTTAGTTCAGAACTCTATCTAGGGAATGGTGCCTCCCACGGTGGGTTGGGTCATTCCATCTCAATTAGCTTAGGTCAGTATCGCACAGACATGCCCACAAGCTAACTCAATATAGATAATTCCTTACTGAGACTTTCTTCTTAGGTGACTCTAGGTTGTGTCAAGTTGATAGTGAAAGCTGACCATCACACAGGCCCCCCCACCATAGCCAAAGCAATCTTGAAAATGGGTAAAGTTGTAGCTTTCTGTTCCTGACTTCAGAACTGCAAGACTACGTTAAGCAAAAAAGAAAGACAAACAAAATCAAAGACAGAAAAAAAAACAAACCAGCACAATGAAACAGAGCTCCAGAGGAACCCACATATGTGGTCAAATAATTGGGAAGAGGCAATGTCATTGTGGTTGTGTGTTGTGTGTGAGAAACACCCTCCATAAACTCTTGCATATAGCAGTTGGTCCCCTGTCAGTGGCGCTGTGTAGGGACGCTACAGAACCTTTAGGGGGTGCAGCCTTGCTAGAAGTATGTTAGCTTGGATGGGCTTTGAGAATGCCAACCTTGTTCCACCTCCTACTTGCTTCTGGAGAAGGGGAGGGGATGAAATGTGCCCAGCCAGCTTGTGGCTCCTGCTGACGGTATCATCTAGCTCTCTGAAACTATAAACCAAAAGAATAAGCTGCTTCCTTAAGCTGTGTCCCGTTAGGGTCTTTTAATACAGCAACAGAAAATTGCCTGGTACAGGGGGTTTGTTGTATTCTTGTTGTTCTTAGCAGGCTTGCTCTAGCCCAGGCTGATGTAGAACTCATGGTGATCCTTCCACCCCACACATTCAGTGCTGAGAGTGCAGGTGTGAGCCATTGTGCGATTCTGGTACCCAACCATTTTTGATAAGAATGACAAAATCAGCCGAGCATGGTGGCATGCGCCTTTAATCCCAGCACTTGGGAGGCAGAGGCAGGCGGATTTCTGAGTTCGAGGCCAGCCTGGTCTACAGAATGAGTTTCAGGACAGCCAGGGCTACACAGAGAAACCCTGTCTCAACAAAACAAAACAAAACAACAACAACAACAACAACAACCAAACCAAGAATGACAAAGTCACCCAGCGAGGAAAAGACAGTCTTTTTCAACAAACAAAGCAAAATTGGACCCTTATCTTAAACCACACGCAAGTATTGACACAAAACGGATCAAAGACCTAACACAGGCTGGGGAAAAGGCTCAGGGGCTAAGAGCACTTCCTGCTTTTAGGGTCAGAGTTGTGCTCCTAGCACCTGCCTCTAGTAGCTCATGATCACCTGTAACTTCAGGTCCAGGGAAGGATGATGACGTCTTTTGGCTTCCATAGATACCCACATTCACACGGCACACACAAAAACAGACAGACAAACACACATACAAAGCTACACATGAAAAAAATTAAAAATTGCTATTTTTAAGTGGAAATCATCCCGGGGAGATGGCACAGTAGGTAAAGGCTCTTGCTGCCAAGTCTCATGACCCCATGGGTGGAGAACAAAACCAACTTTCAGAAACTGTCCTGTGAACACTACTTGTGTACAAACAAAATAAATAAATACTTAAAAACTAATGGTAATTTTCACTTTCTGTATATTTTTCCATACAAATCCATTTTTCTCTGCTATGCAGCTTTAGGGGTGTTGAAAGCAGGGGTGGGGGGAAGCGAAGAAAAGGGTAGAAGAAAGAAGAACCCACAAAGAAGCAAATGCTGGCCACCGTCTCACCATGCATCCCTCCTGGTGTTTACAGTTAGTGCTGGCTATGCACAGTAGCAGGGATGAGGTGACACGTGCGATTACTCCCGCTGCAGCCCCGTGGCGCTTCAAGGTGCTTGGATCACGACAGATGTAATGACTGGTGCTGTGTGACTTACTGAAGAGCAGTGGTTGGTGACTCTAGAACTGTTTGCCTTGAGCAGATAGAACTGGTTATAACTATACCTCAGAGTGACAGGAGAGTGGCAGAGGGGTGAGGGTGTCTAGGATTATGGACATTCAAATTATTCTGTAACCCCCTACTTTTACTAAAATGACTGCCAGAACTAAAGAGCCACTATGTATGCCAGGCTGGTCTTGAACTCACAGGGATGTGCCTGCCTCTGCCCTGGGAGGTCTACTTCTAAAGGTCAGAGTTGCCTGACAGAAAGCTCTCCAGCACGATGGGGGATGCACAGTTGGTGTGCTCTTACTGTGACTACTTTCCTTCATAAGAGCCTGAGTTACTAGCATGGCCTCACATATCCTCACATTCTTATCTATCTCCAGCCCTGCTGACCTACCTCATGGAGCACCAGAGAATTAAAAAACCCGAAGGGCTGGGTATGCAGCTCAGTTGGTGACTGCTTGCCTAAGGTGTATAAAGCCCTGAGTTCCACTCCACCCCCAGCTCCACACAACCTGGTCATGGTGGCACAGCCTGAACTCCCAGCACTAAGCAGGTGGGGACCTGAGGATTGAGGTTAAGGCCATTCTTTGCTATGTTGAGAATTTGAGGCCTGGCTGGGGTACATAAGGTAAGGTCTCAAAGGAAAGAAGGGGGCTGGAGAGATGGCTCAGCAGTTAAAAGCATTGGCTGTGCTTCCAGAGGACCATGGTTCAACTCCTAGCAATCACAAGGCAGGTTACAACCACCTGTAACTCCAGTTCCAGAGGATCCAAAGCCCTAGTCTACCGTCTACAGGCATCTCATGGATACGATGCACACATACATTCAGTGAAACACTCATACACAATATTGGTTTTTGTTTTTGTTTTTTGAAATAGTGTTTCTCTGTGTAGCCCTGGCTGTCTTGAAGACCTGGTCCTATAGAGCAGGATAAACTCCAACTCACAGAGATCCAGCTGGCTTTGCCTCCTGAGTGCTAGAATTAAAGGAAAGAGCCACCAAGCCTGGCCACAATTTTTTTTTTTTAAATCTCAAACAAAACAAAAGTCACAGAGACCTGCCTGCCTCTGCCTCCAGAGTTCTAAGGGTGTGTGACACCACTGCCCCGCTCACATAACTGGTTTTATTTGGTGTTAGGGATTACAACACAGAACTTTATTTTCTTATTTTAAATATTTTAGGTGTATGAGTGTTTTGCTCACATATATGTTTGTGTACCACATGTATGTCTTGTGCCCACAGAGGCCAGAAGAGAGCATCATATATCTTGAAGCTGGAGTTATAGATGTTTGTGTGCTGCCATGTAGGTGTTTGGAACTGAACCCAAAACCTAGGACTTTATGCAGGCTAAGTGAATCCTCCACCAATGAAGTTACATCTCCACCCCTAATCGATGGTGACGATTAGCCTCATAGAAGACTCAAAAGAATATGAAGGTCTAGAGAGATGGCTCACCAGTTAAGAGTACTTCCTGTGTAATTATGAGAACCAGAGTTTGAGCCCAGCATCTGTGTAGCAAGCTTGCATGCCTGTAATCTCAGCAATAAGGGACCAGAAATAAGACGATCACCAGGATTTGCTAGCTTCTAGTCTATCCGAAAAAAAAATCCAAATTCTAGTCTAGAGAGAGAGAGACTCTGCCTCAAAAATTATAAATGGATAATTACAGAGGAAGACACTCAACACAGCCTTCTCTGTGTGGGCACACACACACACACACACACACACACACACATCTTAGCTACTGTTCTATTACTGTGAAGAGACACTATGACCAAGGAAAACCTAAAAGAAAGCATTTAGTTGGGGGCTTGCTTACAGCTTCAGAGAGTCCACTATCATCATGGCAGCATGCAGACAAACTTGGTGCTGAAGAAGTTGCTGAGAGCTACATCCTGCTCGACAGGCAGCAGGCAGAGTGAGATGACGCTGGGCCCAGCATGAGCTTTTGAAACCTCAAGGTCCACCCCCCTATGACACGCCCCCTCCAACAAGGCCACACCTCCTAATCCTTCTCAAAGGGTTCCACTCCATGGTGACGAAGAATTCAAATAAATGATCCTGTGGGGGACATTCTCATGCAGACTACCACCTATATCATATGTGTGTGTGTGTGTGTGTGTGTGTGTGTGTGTGTGTGTGTTTATACATAGATCTTTTAAAAAATAGAAATATGAGAGGCTGAGATGGGAGCAGTTCCTGCACAAGCATGTGGATTCCCGTGCTGAGCTTGGATCCCAGAACCCACACGGAAAGCTGAGCTTTGCTACGTGGGCCCTGGGTAGAGAGGAGGTAGAGAGGAGAGGCAGAGACGGGATGATCTCTGGGACTTGTTGGCTGCCAGCTAGCTGACAAAATAGCTCCAAGTTCAGTGAGAGGTCTGTCTCAAGGGAATAAGATGGAGAACCACAGAGGAGACACACGAAGTTCTCTGGTCTCAGCATATACATTTGGCATGTGCAACACACACACACACACACACACACACACACACACACATACTTGTACAAGGAAGAGTCAGTAGTTCAAGGTCATCCTTGGCTACATAGGGAGTTTGAGGCCAGCCTGTGCTACATGAGGTTCAAACAAAACAAAAAGAAAGAAAGCTCTCAGAGGACTTCCTGCTGTAATTGGAGCTCTCTTGCCTACTGCCTGGTCTGCCCAGTGCTGAGGAAACCAGGGGACGAGAGGTGGGCAAGAGCCAAGGGCCTGAATGGCAGGCATACCTCTTGCATGACCACTATCAAGCGAGCC
>OZ030015.1:35907456-36127456 GCA_964023405.1 Apodemus agrarius | reverse complement strand
CTATGTAGACCAGGCTGGCCTTGAACTCATAGAGATCTGCCTGCCTTAGCCTCCAAGTGCTGGGATTAAAGGTGTGCACCACCATGCCCTGCTACTCCATTGCTTTTTGCTCTTTGATCTTTTGGACTTTAGATTCTCTCTCTGTGTCTCTCTGTCTCTCTATCTTTCTGTTTCTCTCTCTCTCTCTCTCTCTCTCTCTCTCTCTCTCTGTGTGTGTGTGTGTGTGTGTGTGTGTCTGTCTGTCTGTCTGTCTCTCTGTGTGTATCGCTCTCTGTCTCTCTCTCTCTCTCCCCTCACTATGTAGACCAGGCTAGCCTCATACTCACTGCTTCTACCTACAGAGTGCTGGGATGCCTCACACTACCTTTCTGTGGCACTGCCCTGGTCTTGGCCCCACACCTGTAAGAGCCAATGGCCAGGGCCTGTTGCTGACCAAGATCTCGGGTCTCAGAGACTAACTGTGAGCATCACAGAACTGGGCACCAGGGTGGTAATTCCCCACAGGGAATCTAACCTAGCACCCACATGTTTCCCTTAGAGAGAGAAGACTGTGAGGAAACTCAAGAATGGGGCACTTCTGCCACCAGGGCAGGCTGTCACCAAATGGACTAGAGAAAGCGCTCCCCCAGCTTTGAATTTGTTTTCCTGTTGTTGTTGTTGTTGTTGTTGTTTTAGAGAGCATTTCTTGATGTTGCTCTGAATTTCCTGGAACTCGCTCTGTAGACCAGACTGGCCTGAAACTCAGTGATCCACCTGCCTCTGCTTCCCAAAAGCTGGACTCAAAGGTGAATGCCCCACGCTGGTCAAGAATAATATTTAAAAAAAAAAAAAAAAAAAACAGAGTTAGCCCCTAGGCCCCAGGGATCTGCAGCTTCCTGGTTTTTTGTTAGGAAGATAACATTGGGGGTCACCCACTATCACCTAGCATAGTGTGACTTGAGCCAGAGAAAGCTGATGTTTGGTTGCTTTGAAACTACAGTCCAGCCACTCAGTAGCTTGGCCTCTCTGTGCCTCAGTTTCCTTATCTCTAAAGGAAGGTAAGTTATCACAGAAAGCTCTCCCCAAGTACCAGCCTTTGTCAGGAACTTCATACAGAAGGGAAAACCCTTGGGAAATGCAGGCTCCTCTGAGAAGCTGGGTGTGGTGGGCCGGCCTTCCCGGAGCAGAGGGGGCGGGGCGTCCAGACAACCTCCCATCCCCCATCCCCCACCCCACCCCACCCGGTCCTCTCCGACGCAGAGCTTCCTTGCTGCTGGCAGGAGCTGAGTCACCATGCAGACTCGCCGGGTATCCTCGTCACTGGACTTCGTAGACCTGAAAGTCCCGATTCTATTCTCCACGCTAATTCATTTTGCTCCAGGTGCCTCCAGGAATTCTGGAAATGCTCCTAGGGGCCCACGAGTTTGGGGTGTGGAGGAAGCAGAAAGCCTCATTCTCGGCTGTCTAAAGAATTCCAGGAAGCCCTTGGGAATCTCCCTGGCACCGCTGGGCACCGAGCCTATCTCTGCACCTCATATCTCAGCTTCCCTCGGGGGCAAGTTCTCTGTGTCTCTACAGAACCCCCTTGAAATGCACCTGCCTCGGGGTTGGAAGTGCCGCTCCAGGCTTAGAGAAGGACGCCAGAAGAAAGGATGTTAGAAACAGATGAATATCGGGGCCTGCAAGGGGAGGCCGGCGGCTAGGGCTCCCACTGGCCCCGCCTGTCCTCTCCCAGCCCCCAGGACTCCAGGGGAAGTGGTGGGTGGGGGAGGGGAACCAGGCTGACAGATTCTGTAAACAGAGCCGGTTTGGGCCTCAGCCAAGGACTGGGTGTCCTGGCCCAGCCTGGGTGTGAGGCCCATCCGTGGCTCTCCAGGACACCCCGCCCTGCCCAGCTGCCCGGGGGTGCCCGGCCCACGGCCAGTTCCAGCCAGGATGTGTCTGAGTTTTGGGAAATAGCCAGTTCCCTTCTGGGGTGGTGGGACTGAGCACCGCGGGAGGTGAGACGGGACGGGGCTTCTCTATAAGAAACGTCGTTCGTCTTTCATTTACACAGTATAAAGTTCAGGGATCCAGGCAGCCTAGGTTCCCTGCTTCTCCCAGAGTCCTGCTGAATTGTGTCCCCACCCCTGTCCCCACCTTCAGACTCCGGTTTCTCTCCTCTGTCCGAGGTACAGTCCTAGGTAGAGAAACTGACCAATGGCTCTCCGGTTCTGCGAGAGCTCTACAGGAAGGCGGTCCCACCCCTGGAGGTTCTTGCCAAATGTGGTCTGCGGTGCCCATGACCTCAGAGAGACAACTCAGAAGGCAGATGAAGCCCTGGAGGAGGAGGCTGGGGGAAAGGCAAGCTTTTGGGGTGACTCAAGCTGCAGTGTGAGGAGAAAGGGGGAGTCCCTGGTGATTATTTAACAATCTAGGTACCCCAGCAGGTGGAGGCCACAGTAGGCGGTACAACTTGTATCCTCAAATGAGGATAGGAGTGTTGAGTGTCCACCATCCACCCACACCCACCCTACCCTCAGGGGGAGGAGAGAAGAGGGTGCCCAAGGGCTCCAGTGCTAGCCACAGGACTTTACAGTGGGGACGGCTGCTAGGGCATCCTACAGATAAATGATCTATAGGGATGTACTTTAGTTGTTAGAACACTTATGGCTGGTTCAACCCTAGCACTGCGTAAAGTGGGCATAGTGACTCAAGCCAGCAATCTCAACATCTGGGAGGCAGAGGCTGAGGGTCAGAAGTTCAAACCTATCCCTGAGCTACATCCTACTATGTGGGGAGTTTGAGGCCAGCACTGGCTATTGATTCTGTCTCAAAAACAAAACTAGTCAGAGACTGGAGGCAGAGGCAGAGGCAGATGGACCTCTGTGAGTACAAGGACAGCCTGGTCTACATAGAGGGTTTCAGTCCAGTCAGGGAAACCCACTGAGAGTATCTTAAGATAAATAAATGAATAAAATAAAACAAAACGAATGACGCACACCAACAAGCCATTTACTACTGACTTTCTCGGAGTCTTTCTTTGGGTCATTAACCTCTTTGCTCTCCTGTAGGAAACTGAATGTGGAAGGCCCTTGTGCTGGTTAGTTTTTGTTACCTGAAGATGACCTGCACTTTTGTGGGAAGAGGGATTCTCAATTGAGGAATAGCCTCCATCAGAATGGCCTATGGACATGTCCGTGGAGCATTTTCAGGATTGCTAATTAACGTGGAAGAGCCCAGCCCACTGTGGGCGGTGTCATCCCTATTCAGGTGGGCCTATGTTTTATAAGAAAAGTAGCTAAGCAAACTAGGTGGGAAGCAAACTACTAAGCAGCGGACCTCGATGGTCTCTGCTTCTGTTCCCGTCTCCAGGTTCCTGTCTTGGTTTCCTTTGATGATGGACTGTAAAATGTAAGGTGAAATACTCTCTTTGCTGGACAAGTTGCTTTTGGTCACTATTTTGTCACAGCCACAGAAAAGCACAGAATAGCCTCCTCCCGCCCCAATCCCTTTGAGCTTGTTTGAGTCCCCAATTTGTAAACATGTCTTACTGGCTGGCTCTGGCCCAGACGGAATGAGTATGGATTTGCAGGCACTGAGAAAGCCAGACTCAGTGGCTACCTCCTCCAAGGTGTGTCAGCCTGGGCAAAGCCTGTGCAAAGCTGGTGGCTCTGATAGAATGCTGAGAGCATGAGATTAGCAGATGATAGATGGCTGTGATTTCAGCACATGGGAAGCAAAGGCAGGAGGATCAGGAGTTAAGGCAGGAGGATCAGGAGTTGAAGGGTAGCTTTTGCTACCTAGTGAATTTGAGGCCAACTTGGCCTACATGAGATCCTGACTTGAGAGAGAGAGAGAGAGAGAGAGAGAGAGAGAGTTTGGCAGACTTGAAAAAAAGTTCTAGGTCCTACACCCTCATCAGTTTCTTTCTCTGATCCAGTCTCCAATTCGGCATCCTCTGCTCTCAGTTTCCTGCTTGTTGCAGAACTGGTGGCCCGAGCAGATACTAATCGGGAGGTTGTAGATTATGGCAGAGGGTGTGGCTTGAGGCTGAATTTAGAGTTGATTCTTCTACCAAGACATAGCCTAAGCTAGGCCCTGCAAGGCTACACATCTAAAACCATAAAAAGCATGGGCCAAAGCTGACCTCTGATAACAAGCTCTCTTCGGGAAAGCAGCTGGGGTTACATTGCCCGGGGATCCCTTGATGAGATAGGGTAACACCACTAGGACCTGTGCCTCTGCTGGGGGGCAAAGGGTGGCTAGACAAGCTTTCGGAGAACAGAGAGTGAAAACTTGAGTTACTCCCGAAGCATCTCCTAGGGCTTTTGGTAGTGCCCAGAGCACCAGGCAAGGGGCTGTGGGACAGACACTTTAGTGAGTAATGAATGTGTGTATATGGGAAGGGGGAGTGGTCAGTCTTCACTGTCAACTTGACTAGATTTGGAATACCCTTGGGTATATCTTTGAGGCAGTTTCTAGGAGGGTTTTAACTAATGAGAAAAGACTGAGGTGTTTGGAATGAGACTGGTTCTCATAAACCCATATATGTGAGAATGCTTGACTCCCACCCACTGCAGTTGGTGGAAGGAAACATTTGGGAAGGCTTAGGAGGTGCGTCCTTGTTGAAGGAGGCGTGTCACTTGTTGGAGTGGGCTTTGAGGTTTCAAGAGCCAGAGCCTCTCTCATTCCCAGACGGCTTCTCGCTCTCTCTGTCCCATGCTTGTGTCTGGTGTAAGCTCTCAGCTACTGCTTCAGTGCCAGGCTTCCTTGTCTGCGGTTATGCTCCCCACCACAGTGGCCATGGGCTGTGACCCTCTGGAACTGTGAGCCCCCAGATTAAATGCTGTCTTTTATAAGTTGCCTTGGTTGTGTTGTTTTGTCACGGCAATAGAAAAGTAACTACACACACACACACACACACACACACACATACACACACACACACACACACACACACTGAATAGAATGAAGATGGAGAGAAGCTCGGGCGTGGGGCTCTTTCTGTGGTCTGCCTTTGGATACAATGTGGCCAGCTGCCTTGCAGGTCTCTTTCTGACTCTGCCTTTTGATACAATGAAATTAGTTGCCTTGCATTATTCTCCTCCATCATGGACCATACCCCCTCCAACTGTGAGCTGAGTTACATCCTCCCTTCCTTAGATCCCTTCTATAGGTATATTGTCATAGCAACTAGAGGAAAGTAGTAAGGGACATGAGGCAAATAGGCTGCCATCTTGCTGCATCCCCTCCCCCTCACTGGCTTCAAAAAGCAGTGAGTGCTCCCTTCACCCCTGCCAAACTTGGAAGTTGCTCTTGGAATCCATAAACTTCGATCTGGCAATGCTTCCTGGCATTAAGAAGACAGTGATTGCCGCGCAGTGGTGGCGCACGCCTGTAATCCCAGCACTTGGGAGGCAGAGGCAGGTGGATTCTGAGTTTGAGGCTAGCCTGGTCTCCAAAGTGAGTTCCGGGACAGCCAGGGCTACACAGAGAAACCCTGTCTCAAAAAATTTTTTTAAAAAAACAAAAAAGAAGAAGAAGAGGAGGAGGAGGAGGAGGAGGAGGAGGAGGAGGAGGAGGAGGAGACAGTGATTAGTGGGAGTGGACATCATGAGGGAAAGGGTTCAAGGTCAGGTCAAATGTGGTTTTTCCAGGTGGTGCCATTTCAGTGGCAGGTGACGGACAGTGTCAGGGAAAGGGGCTGATGAGACTAGCTAAGGAATGGTGTGGTGTCTCTTACATCAGAATGAACAGCTCTGCTTTCATTCATTCCCATCTGCGGTCAGGGCCGGCACAGCCTCCAGCACACTCTCTCTGTGTGTGTGTGTTTTCCTTTCTGGTATGCCTGCAGCTTCCCATCAGCCCAGGGTGGCTTGACTGAGGTCACAAGAGACCTTTCTCAGTTGCCTTCTTGTGGTGGGTCCTGGTTTTATGAAACAGAACATCATTATGTTGCTCTAGCTGGTCTCAAACACACTGTGTAGACTACATTGGTCAGAGACTTGCAAGGATCCTCTTGTCTATGCCTCTCAAGTGCTGGGATTAAAGGCATAAACCACCTCATCTGGCATGGTTGCTTTTTTAAAATAACAGCTTAGAGGTCCAGACAGTTGGCTCAGTGGTTACGAGCACACTAAGAGGCTCACAACCATCTGTAACCAGGATTTGGATTCTTTGGAACTGGAGTTACAGGTAATTGTGAGCCACCATGTGGGTGCTGGGAATCAAACGCAAGTCTTCTTGGGCAACAAGTACTCTCAAGTACTCTAAGCCATCTCTCCATCACCAAAGTAAGTCTTTTAAGATAAAAATAAATAAATACAATTTTCAAAAATTAATTATTTTTATGGTTGTATGTTTGTCAATGCCAGCCTGGACTACATAGTGACATTACCTCAGAAGATTGTTTTGAAAGGGAAAAGAAAAATACTCACCCTTTTCATGGTCAAATAATATTTCTATTCTGTTGTGTAGATATACCACATTTTATTTTTCCACTCATTGGTTCGTGGACATTTGGAATTTTTAGACCCTTTAGACACTATCAGTGCTGCAGCCGTGAACATGCATGGGTCAATTGTTGGGTAGACATGTTTTCACTTCCCTTTAACATGTGCCTGGGAGAACTGTGGGATCATACAGGAACTCGGGGTTAACTGTTTGTGGTTAACCTCTGTTAATTACTCTCCAGTGCAACTAGAGCACATTCCATTCCCGCAGCCATGAGGGAGGGTTCTAATTTCTCCACATCCCTGCTAACACTTGTGAATGTCTGTCCTTATGAGTGCAGCGCCATCGGATATGAAGTCATATCTCATGGTTTATGTTCCCCTGATGAGTCACGGTATTTCGTGTGCTCACTCTCATGGGCGCAGGGAGTTGAATCCAGACCTCTCGTATTGCTAGCTGAGAAGCCTACCACCAAGCTATAGCCCAGAACCTCATTAGTTGTTTTTACATCTTCTTTGGAGAAATCTCAGCATCTCTTTAGCTCAGGCTGGCCTCCAACTAGGGGCCATCCTCCTACCTTAGCCTACCACATGCTGGGAATGTGAAAATAAGCAACAGCCTTCCATACAACTTTCTTACACAGATATGCTCTGTAAGCATTTTCTGGTTGTCTCATATCTTCATTTTTAGTTTCAAATTATTATCTTAAGTGCGAGTGTTTTGCCTGTGTGTATGTCTGTGTAGCAGGTGTACTCTAGTGTCCTCAGAGTGCAGAAGAAGGCATCAGACCCTCTGGAACTGGAGCTATGGGTGGTTGTCAGCTGCCTTGTGGGCGCTGGGACTTGAAACTAGGTCCTCTCTGGAAGAGCAGCTGGTGCTCTTAACCGCTGGTCCATCTCTCCAGCTCCAGCTGCCCTTCCTTTTTTTTTTTTTTTTTTTTTTTTTTTTTGTTTTTGTTTTTTGTTTTTGTTTTTGTTTTTTCCAAGACAGGGTTTCTCTGTGTAGCCCTGGCTGTCCTGGAACTCACTTTGTAGACCAGGCCGGCCTCGAACTCAGAAATACGCCAGCCTCTGCCTCCCAAGTGCTGGGATTAAAGGCGTCCGCCACCACCACCTGGCCCAGCTGCCCTTCTTATTGCTTGGTTTTGGTTCAGTGTGTGTCTCTCTCTGTGAGTGTGTATCACGTGTATTTGCATGTATATTGATACACACAAACATGTGCAAGTGGACAGGGAACATAAATTCTAATGCTTTAAAAGTTCAATGTCTCTTCCCTGTGGTCTCCTGTAAATAAAACAACAGACTTCATACTTCTTATTCCAAAAAGGAAACATCAGAGCATAGGAACAATCACATCAAAACCACTATGGTTAATCTTGACTGTCACCTTGAGTGGATCTGTAATCAGCTAAGAGATTCACCACCACTGGGTGGATCCGAGAGGGTACTTCCTGGAAGGACTAACTGAAAGGGAGACACTACTAAGAGTAGGCGCCTTTGTCTGGTAGCGCCCCAAATACATAGAGGTCTGAGAGGAAAGAGGCTTTGCCATTGCCTGCCTGTTTGCTCTTTGCTGGCGACTGCATCCACACTGTTGCTGCTGCTGCTTTTCCTCAGTGACATTGGAACCTGCCTTCTTCAGCCTTCCAACATGGACTGAGTCCTCTGCAGGAATCCAAGGCCTTCACTACCACATTGAGACCACTGAGGCCTCCAGCCTTGTGCTCCGTGCAGCCCACATGCAGGCAGCAGTGAGTAAGCCGATCATTGTGCATGACTATCCTTGAGCCGAGGGACCTCCATCTTGTGAGTTCAACTGTAAAAGGATTCCCTTAATTGGGCTTGTTGACCGTTTACACTCCCTTACTGAGGGTTGGAGAAGGTCGCAGGACCCTCACCTGAGTGTCTAGACACCCCCTGCCATGAATTGTGTGGAACTCTGCCTTAATTGTATGTGGCCTCAACGAGGGGCTAGAGAATACGGGCAGGGAATACAAGGGGAGTAAACCCCATCTATGTGGCTCTGGGAAGCCCTCATCCCTCCTGGGTAAAGGCTTTCCATGTACAGCCTGTTCCCACATCCCTGGAAATAACCCTTCACCTGTGCTTGGTAAGAAAACACAATAAACACATTGGTTCCCTAGAGAGGACTTTGACAGAATCATGTCTCAGTTTGTCACTGAGACCTGGCTTAAGTTGCTTTTTTATTGCGAGGAGAAAAATAACACAACCAGGTCAACTTTTAGAAGAGTTTATTGCAGACTTAGCGTCTCAGAGGGTGAGTCCGTGACCATCGTGGTGGGGTGCGTGGCCACAGGCGGGCCGGCACCCTGCTGGAGCGCTAGCTGAGAGCTCCACGGGATCCAAACGTTACAGATAGAGAGAGAGGCCGGGAGCAGACAACTGGGAAAGGCTTGGACTTTAGAAACCCGGAAGCACTCTCACTCCCCACCCCATGACACACCTCCTCTAACAAGGCTATGCCCCCTAATCGTCCCCAAACAGTTCTGCAACTGAGGATCAAGTATTCAAACATATGAACCTCTGGGGGCCGCTCTCATTCAAACCACCTTAGGACCTGAGGAGAAACGGTACACCTTGCTCTCTGCTTCCCCCGGGAAGGGTTGAAGCGACACCTGCCCAAGCCTTTGACTCAGCCTATCAGTTCTGTTTCTCTAGAGAACTCTGATCCAAAATTGTAAGAAGCTGACCGAGGACCCTTTCTGGAATCTTGGCTTTACTTCCTTGATCTGTACGTCTAAGCCTTGTGCCCAGGAGTACATGGGCCTGGTTGCTGGAGCTTTGAGTTGGTTTTGAAATAAAAAGCATGAGACCTTGATTTTTTATTTATTTATTTTTTTACATAATTTTGACAATCCTGGGGTTTGGTTTTTTGTTTTTTGGGGTTTTGTTTTGTTTTGTTTTGGATTTTCATTCAAATGCTAGGACTATTTTTAAATCAGTTTTTACAAATAAATCAAATTGGAACTTGATACGATTGCAATGAGCCTGTGAATCGACCTAGAAAGCACTGTGATCTCGAAGTTAAATCCTGTTTGTAACTTTATATACTTTATTTATGTATGTTTGTGTGTGCACATGTGTATGCAGGCATTCACAGAGGCCTGGGGGGGGGGGCGGGACACAGGAGCCCCTGGAGCTTACAATGGTAAGTGGGATAAACGTGGATGCTGGGACCCAAACTCAGATCCTCTACCAGAAGGGCAAGTGCTCACAACCACTGAATTATCTCTGCAGCCCTCTTAATTTTTTTTTTTTTAAACAGAGTCCTACTATGTAGCCTTAGCTGGTCTGGGCTCACCAAGTAGACCAGGCTGGTCTCAAACTCACAGACACCCACTTGCCTCTGACTCCTGAGTGTTGGGACCGAAGAAAAGTGTGTACCACCTCACCCAGCTACATATTTCTTATTCTTTAAAAGCGTCACACATTTACACAAAGTGTGTAATGTGTATTGGCGGTCTCCACCGACCGCTCCCTCCTCTAGCTCCCACCTCATTACCCTTCTAACTCCATCCATGTCCTTTCCCTTTTATGGTTATTATTAACCTGATGAATCCAGTTAGTACTGCCCATATATGTACATGAGTATATGGCCATCCACGGGGGCATCACAGGCTACTCTCAACTGTGTCCCCACCGGAGGGGGGCTCTCCGCAGCCATCAACTGTGGATCTCTCTTCCCGTAGGGGTGGGGCCTCCCTTCTGCTCCTCCCCGCCTGGGATTGTGACTGGCTTGACCTTGTGCAGGTAATCTCAGCTGCTGTGACCTGACCCATGCAGCAGACACATGTGCCAGAAGGCAGTGTCTCATGGCTCTCCAAAACCACCACACTGCGACTGCGCCTATGAACAAGGCTCGCCAGCAGCTCAGCATTGGAGCGAGCAGGGTCCAGCGACGGGTTCATGCAAAGGCTCAAAACTGGTTAAAGAGTAAAGAACTTGGAGAGCTCAGCTGTATTGGGTCATGGGTATCAAACTCCACCATCCAAGGTTCAGAAACTTCAGGGAGGAACATAAGGCCCAGTGGGTAGGGAGGAGAAGAAGGAAACAAAGGTTTAATTAACATTGAAATTTTATATAATTATGCTACAAAAATAGTCACTGTTCGTATTGTGTGCATCCCTGGTTTCCTTTTCCTGTTCTTATGTGCATGTTAAAATACTAAAATTGGCCTCATAAGAGGTCTAGTGCGCTAGTTTGTTTTTAACGATCAATTTACTGTCTATAATGGGATATCATTCTTCCAATATACAGGCGATGGGAGTCAGGGTTTGATCTGAAAGGAACGGGGTCAATGATTCAAATACATTGTACATATAAATTTCTCAAATAATTAATAAAGATATTCTGTTTTTTTTAAACTCAGGGGTGAGGAGGGATGGAGAGACGTCTCACTGATGAACAGCATTCCCAGCACCATGTAAAGCAGGCATGGTGGTGTGCGCCTGTGAGGCCCCGCACTCGAGAAACAGAGGCGGGAGCTTATGTTCGATACCATCCTTGAACGTTCAGCAAGTTCAGGGACAAGTTGGGATACAGGAGACCTTATATCAACTAATTAACTAGTTCTTAACATGAAATTTAAAAAGTATAACTTGCATTAAATGATTAGTTTTACCTTGGTATCAAAGTCAGACCGCCCTCCCCCCACCCTACCCCCAAGGGGGGTGGAACACAGAAAAGAAACCAAGACCAATGTCTCATAGCCAAATCAATATTAATGTTATCAGCAAGGGCCCTTGATATGGCTCAGTGGGTAAAGGGGCTTGCTGCCAAGCCTCTGATTCTGAGTTCAATTCCTGATAACCACGTGGAAGGAGAGAACCAGTCCTGCAAGTTGAACTGTGACCTCCACTCGTGTACCGTGACAGATACCCACCCCACCCCCACAATAAATAAATTAAGGTCAAATATTTTTTAAATCCTCAACAAAAGTCAAGAAACCAAATCAGGGCTGGAGAGATGACTCAGCAGTTAAGAGCACTGACCGCTTTTCCAAAGGTCCTGAGTTCAAATCCCAGTAACCACATGGTGGCTTTCAACCATCCGTAGTGTGATCTGATGCTCTCTTCTGGGGTGTCTGAAGACAGCCACAGTATACTTACATATAATAAATAAATAAATCTTAAAAATAAAAAGAAACCAAATCAATTTTGTTAGATGATTTTCATGGACAAGGATTATACTTCATGAACATCACTCTGTGATTTAGAACTGTGTAAGTATGATTTGAAAATATTTTAAGAGATTGTAAAATTATGATATGTACCTCCTATTTCCTTATGGGGAATTAAGTAATAGCTGAGGCTTATGTGCATAACTCAGAATCACGTGGTGAGTTCCCGATGGTTATGGGATATTACACTGAACATAATGTTTTACTGTATATCTAACTCACCTAAAATTTATTATTATTATATATTATGCTTTAATGACTATCCTTCCAATTGTTTCTTAGAAGTGACTCATTCTTTCCCAAGAATCATTTCCTTAAGATTGATTCCTAGAAATGAGTGATTAGGTCAAAGGGGAGACGTCAACATTGGCAGGATTCACCCCCCAGGGCTCCTGAGCGGCTCAGAGATAAAAGCTCAAAACATGAGGGCCTCCCATGCAAGGTCCTCTGCATGCCCGGCCCTGTGCCTGGAGCCTCAGAGCTGGGGCTGGGGTGTCAGGGTGGAACAATGACAGTGACTGGGCTGGGGTTTGTTGGCTGAAAAAGAGAGCTCTGGAGTCAGCGAGAGACTCTCTCCCAAGGGAATAAGGTGGAGAATGACAGAGGACACCCAGCATCCTGCTCTGATCTTAGCACACAGGCATTCTCCACCCTCAAACCTCATGTGCAGACATCCAAAATCAGCACACAAATAAATGCACGTTCTCGCACATACACATATACACGCACGTGTGTAAACACACACACACACACACACACACACAAACTTCTTCAAGTACACTTTCAATTTTCTCCTACTGCTTCACCAACACTCTGTGAATAATAATGTTGAGAAAAAATTCTTGTTGGGACAGGCCCACTCAAGAAAAGTAGAGTTGTAGAGCTGGACAGAAGTGGCACATGCCTTTAGTTCCAACATTGAAAGTAAAATCTGCAACAATCCATGTACGCTTGGCATTGCTTAAAAGTCACAAACCAAAGGTGCAGTTCAGGGAGTTTTGCTCAAATAAACTAGAAAAATGAAATAATAAACGCGAGACACATGGGTTTTGTCGTTGCTGCTGCTGCTTTTGCTGTTATTGGTTTGAGACAGTCTCACACACCTCATCTAACTCAGGCTGGCCTTGAACCTGCTAAATAATCAAGAATGACTTTAAACTTCCATCCTCCTGCCTCCACAGGGAGAGGGCTAGGGTTGGGATGTGCACCACTGCACCCAGTTTGTGCATGCTGGGGACCGAAGTCCAGACTTTGTGCATTCGAGGCAGGCACTCCAGTGTCTGAGCTCCAGGTCAGCCTTTCTATTTTGGAGACAGGCTCTGTTGTGGCCTAGGGTACTCTCAAGTTTGATACATCGCCAAAGCATGACTTTGAGCTCCTAACCTTTCTGCACCCACTTCCCAAGTGCTGTGAATACAGCATGAGCCACTGAGCCTTGCTGTTCAAGAGAAAATAATAATTAAATAAAAGCCAAGCATATAATTCTTAGAGGTTTTATATATATATAAATATATATATATAAATATATACATATAATAAAATAATAAAAAATATATATATAAATATATATATAATGTGTGTGTGTGTGAGAGAGAGAGAGAGTTTTGTTCATCAATTTTAAAAAATAGGGTTGAAAACGGAACCTACAATCTTGGGCATGTTAAAAAAGAATGGCTCTTACACTGCACATGATGGCTCATGCCTATAGTTCCAGGATGGGAAACCAAAGCAAGAGAATTGCCATGAGTTTAAGGCTAGCCAGAGCTACATCCTGAGTTCCAGACCAGCCTGGACTACAGAGTGAGACTTTCCTTTAAGAAAACAAAACAAAACAAAAAACAAACAAAAAAACAAAACCCTACTGTACCAGAAAAATCAAACCCCAGCAAGACTTTAGATTAATAACACTCTGGTGAGGCTATTAATTAAAAATAAATAGCTAGGCAGGCAGTAGTGGTGCATGTTTTTAATGGAAGCATGCGGGAGACAGAGGCAGGCAGATCTCTGAGTTCAAGGCCAGCCTGGTCTACAGAGCTAGTTCCAGCTCAGCCAGGGCTACAAAGAAAAATCCTGTCTTGAAGAAGAGGAGAAGAAAGGGGAAGAGGAAAAGGAGGAGGAGGAGGAGGAGGAGGAGGAGGAGGAGGAAGAAGAAGAAGAAGAAGAAGAAGAAGAAGAAGAAGAAGAAGAAGAAGAAGAGGAAGAGGAAATGGAAGAGGAGGAGGAGGAAGGAGGAGGAGGAGGAAGGAGGAGGAGGAGGAGAAGAAGAAAAAGAAGAAGAAGAAGAAGAAGAAGAAGGAGAAGGAGAAGGAGAAGGAGAAGGAGAAGGAGAAGGAGAAGGAGAAGGAGAAGGAGAAGGAGAAGGAGAAGGAGAAGGAGAAGGAGAAGGAGAAGGAGAAGGAGAAGGAGAAGGAGAAGGAGAAGGAGAAGGAGAAGGAGAAGGAGAAGGAGAAGGAGAAGAAGAAATAGCTATGAGGAATGAAGAAGGCGTCATTACTAGAGTTCCCATGCACATTTTAAAGATGCCGACAGTGGAGCTGGGGAGCTGACTCTGTAGATGAAGTACCTGCCAGCGGGTACTAAGGTTGGGTCACAGCACTACACAATCGCTGGGCCAGCAAGCACTGGGTTTAATGAGAGGACCTGTCTCAAAGGATAAGGTGTAGAATGAAAGAAAGACACCCATTGTTGACCTCTGGCCTTCACATGCCACACAATATGCACTCTCAGAGATGCTGTGCACACAGGCAAACATGCACATACACATACCACACAGACAACGGAAGTAAAATAAAGCCCAGAGCCAAGATACCAAAAGAATGTTATGAGTAGCTCGATGTCAACAACCATGAAAGGCATAGATGAAATAGCAAATTCCTAGAAATAATGAATTATCAAATGACTCATGAAGATGTGGAAAACCACAATATCCTATAAATCCTGTAGATTCAAACAGCAATTATGAATCTGTAGTGGGGTACGGTGATGCACACATGTAATCCCAGCTTGTGAGAATGTGGGAGACGAACTCCAGGAGATCAAAGACTCCAGTCAGAGCCTGCAAGATGTCTTGCCTCCAAGCCTGGATTTGATCCCTGGGACCCACAAGGTGGAAAGAGAACCGTCTCTCCCACACGCTGTCTTCTTCCTCCCACAGGCAGGCTCCAGCACGTGCACTGGGCCAGACACGTGTGCACATGCACTAAATAATTAGATTTTTATTTTAATTCAAGGCCAGTCTTAGCTATATAGCAAGCTTGAGACCAGCCTGAACTACAAGAGACTCTGTCAAAAAGAAAAAAGGAAAGAGAAAAGGAAAAGGTAGGAGGGAAGGCCAGGGAGGAGAGAGGAGAGTGAGAGGAAGAAAGAGAGAGAGAAGAAGAGGAAGGGGCTGCTGATAGATTAAGTTGGTAGGGTGCTTTGCCTGGCATGTATGGGGCCCCAGGTTCAACCCCCATCACTGCATAAAACAGGTGGGGTGGGAAAGTGGAAACTTAAGGGTTCTTCGGAAAGTCAGTTGTGTTGGATGTTTTGCTGAGGCAAACACATGAAGGAACATTTCGTTGAAGCAGACATAAGGGATAGGATGTCCTGCTAAAGCAAGCACGTGAAAGGACACATGCTGAAGGATTCTTCGCTAACAACACGCATGTACTGGTCTGCCTTATTCTGCGTAATTGAGCTCCATTTGTCGGGACTCCATAGAGAGAAGCGAACCAAAAAAACTTCTGGTGGTGTGCTGTGCCTTCTTTCTGCTTCCGCACATTTGGACCGATTGGCAGAGTAATGTCAGCTGAGACAGACTCACACGTTGAGGCAAAACCAGAGGAGGACACTCTATGTTTGGCGGGAGTATAAAAAGGACTCCACAGACAGCGACAGAGGCTGGGCTAGGCTGGCTTATAGAGCATGCTGTGCAGTTCTTGGTGGTCTTGCACCTTGGCCGAGAGAGGCATAGCTGAGAACGTTTCCTGGAGTTCCTGGTGATCCAAATCCCCCCTGTTGACTCGTGCTGATTTGGCTGAGGCCTGATTGATTGATTGATTGATTGATTGATTGATTGAGGATTGATTAATTGTTCCTGTTAGGCCGTGCCACTGCTGCTACTATCCAGGCACTGTTGAACCGAACTGCTGCTGTATCCGTGAAGTGTCTGAGAGTGGATCGGACTGCCGCTGCCAACCTGTGAGCTGACCTGGGGCTTCCCTGACAACCCAGATGGAATTTGCTCCAAAGAACCATTTCTAAACAGGTCCACTTTCCCCCCTCCCACCCCACCCCACCCCGTATCCTTTCTTTTGTACTACCTCTGGTAGGTGGTGGGCTAGAAAGGAGGTTAAAGCATTTAAGAACTATCATTAAAGTAGGCACGTGTCTGCATCCCAGCCTCTGGAGGCGAAGGCAGGAGTGTCAGAAGTTCAGAGCCATCATTGGGTGCAAAGCCAGTTTTAAGTCAACCTTGGCTGTATAGAACCCATTTTTAAAATAAAAGGTCTTCCCAGGAAGAATTCTACAAATTCAGATAGGTTTGCCTTCTGGGTTGTGTTGAGTATTCAAGGGGAAAGTGACTGTACTTTTCTCTAAGTTTAGCCATTTCCATATGAAGAAGAGAAGACATCCTTGACTCCTCATAGAGTCAGCGTCAGCCCTGACTCCAGTCTGAAAATCAATTCGGGAGCCTTAAAGGCCAGGTTTGTTTATGACCACAGCTATAAAATCCCCCAAACAAGTTTAATGAGCAGAATTTGCCAGACATAAAGGGATACTCGGAGGACTGACCACCAAGTCATATTTGCGTTAGGAATGTAAAGTTTGGTTTATGTTCAAAAAGCAGTCTGTGTAAATTGATCAGGAAAGACTTCAAAACAAGAAAACTCGGCTGGTTATCTCAATGGAGACAGAGAAAGTACCAGCCACAATCCAGCACTGATTGGATTAAATGGGTGAGTAATTTTAAAAAGTATTTTGCCAAACCAGAAATGGAAAGAAAAGTCCTTAATCTTATAAAGACTGTCTTTAGGGGATGGAGAGATGGCTCAGCAGGAAAGAAAGATAAAACACACACACACACACACACACAGAGAGAGAGAGAGAGAGAGAGAGAGAGAGAGAGAGAGAGAGAGAGAGAGAGAAGTAATTCCAGACTGTGGAACTTAAACTTTTAAAATATATTTTTGTTTTGTTTGAGACAGAGTCTCTCTCTATATCGCTGGCTGTCTTGATACTCACTCTGTAGATCAGACTGGCTTTGAACTCTCAGAGATCCACTTATCTCTGCCTCTTAAGTGCTGAGATTAAAGGCTTGTGTCGTTGTGCCCCTTTTAACCCACTTTTTATGTCTATGTGTGTGCCTGAGTGCTCTATTTGCATGCCTAGGATCTAGGGAGGTCAGAGGAGGGCATCTGGTCCCCTAGATAATTCCTGAAATTTTTACATTTATTTACTCTTGGGTGGGTAGATAAGGTGGGTGCATGCGCCATGCCCTGAATGTGGAGGTCAGAGGACAACTCGAAGGACTCGATTGTCTCCTGCTATGCATGTCCTGGGGGATCAAACCCCAGGTCACCAGATTTGATGCCAATGTCTGACCCTCTGCACCAGCCCAGTTTTTAATTTTTATGAAATCCAAGCTATCAGTTGTTATAGTTTGCATTCTTAGAATTTTCTTTAAGAAGATTGATCGTTTTGGTTCATAAACGGAGGCTGGTGACCGGTACAGAGCTCATGTGGTGGAAGAGAGCAGATCGATCGTGCTTCGAGCTGAGAGACTGGCCCTGGAATCGTTTGTTGGCAAAGTCAGTCCGTGATTGAGCAGGTTAGCAGTTCCTGTTGAAGTCAATGGGCTGCATATGTGTGACTCTAGGACAGTGCCACGTTTTCGTGAATTTTTATTTGCATGTGTGAGTGTTTTGCCAGCATGCAGGTATGCGCACCATGAGCATGCAGGGTGCCCCCGGAAGCCAGGAGAGGGCACCAGATTTCCTGGAGCTGGATTTGCAAGGTGGCATTGTGAGCCACTGTGTAGGAATGCTGGGAACTGAATACTGTTCCTGTGAAAGAGCGAGCGCTCTGGTTGCTGGGACATCTCTCCAGCTGCTGTTTTTGATTTTGAGACAGAGTCTCATACAATCCAGGCTGACCTCAAACTTGCTAGGTTGTTAAGAATGACCTTGAATTCCTGACGCTCCTGCCTCTACCTCCCGAGTACTGGGATTAGAGGTGTGCACCACACCTGGCTTTGCATGGTGCTGAGAATCCAACCCAAGGCATTCTGAGTGCAGGTCAAGGGTTCTGCCAGCCGGGCTACATCCCCAGCTGGACACTAACTAGCTTTTGAACCCACCTGCGCAAGTTTTTGAAAAATCTAGATTTATTTTGTCCTGATCATTTAGCCCATTGTGGTTCCCCCACCCAGCCCGAAATCGCACCCTTTAATCTCTGTATTTTCAGGGCAAACTTTATTGCATGCAGATAAACTAATGTGGTATGGTCATGCACAAGTCTACTTCTGGACAATTCTCTCTCGTTTGTGGTATTTGTGGTTTGGTATCAGTATCAGCTCTGAGAATTGTGGGCATGAAGGACTCTCTCCTCTCTGCCCAGCACCCATCCCGTAATCCCGTACCTCTCTTCCTCTCTCTTTGTCCTGGCCCTATGGTTCCTCACCTGAGACTCAAAACACCTCTGTTCTATATCAGCCCAGGGACTCCCTTTCCTTCTCAGACTTCATTTCCCAGCCCCCCCCCTTCTCAAGGCTCTCTAAATCTAAGATGAACCCCACCCTCTGGGGTAATCCATGTGCCCCTTAGGCCTAGGCATAGGGAAGTTCAATTATGAGGTTACACACACACACACACACACACACACACACACACACACGGGGAGGTGCCAGAATGTTGTGAAATTTGTGCTTTTGTTTTTTTGTTTGTTTTTAATTTGAAAATGGTCTCTTTATACAATCCAAGCTTGTCTGAGAGCCTTCTGCCTCAGCGTCCCCGGGGCAGCAATGACAGCAGATGCCCCCACAGCCAGCTCACGGTGTTTTCTTGCATTACTTCCTGTTTATTCTCCTGCTTAGAGACCAAAGACAGGCCAGGGAGAGGGATCGGCAGATAAAAGCATTTGCTGATATGACCACGTGAGTTTAGTCCCAAAGGCCATGTGAAAGGCGGGATGACGCTGGGGCGGGGCGTGCCCGGCCCATCTGTATCCCAGCATTCCACGGGCGAGATGAGAGGAGGAAACCGGAGAATTCTTGGACTCTAACACGCCCACTAGCTTCATGTCAGCACTAGGAACAAGGGAGACCCTGCCTCAAACACAAGATGGAAGGTGAGAAAACCATCTTCAGAAAATTGTCCTCTGACATCCGTACCTACAAAGTGGCACATGGGCACCTGCACTCATACACATACACAATTAATTAAAAAATGGTGATGTCAGGGGCTGGGGCTATAAAGAGCTCATTGGTAAAATGGTAGATTGACTCATGCACAGACCCTAAGTTTGATCCCTAGCAAAGTGAGAGAGATCAATGGCTGAATATCCCCAGTGGTTTAAGTTTCACATATGCTTTGGGTCTCTTGTAGCCCAGGCTAGCCTCCAATTTACTCTGTAGCTGAGAGTAGCCTTTAAGTCCTGATCCACCTACTCCCTTACTATCCACCATCCTCCCTGCTGGGATTGCAGGTATGTGAGCCTGTACTGGGGCAGATTTGTTGTTGTTGTTTGTTGTTTTGAAACAGAGTCTTAATCTTAGTCCTGGCTGGCCTAGAAGTCACTATATAGTCTAGGTTGGCCTGTAACTCACAGAGATCCCCCAGTCTCTCTGCCTGCATGTGCCCCCATACCTATAATTTAATTTTTGATTCCAGCATTCAAATGTACAAACAGCTCTCTCTCTCCTCTCCTCTCCTCTCCTCTCCTCTCCTCTCCTCTCCTCTCCTCTCCTCTCCTCTCCTCTCCTCTCCTCTCTCTCTCTCTCTCTCTCTCTCTCTCTCTCTCTCGGCCCTTGGTCTCCTACCCTCTGGTTCCCCAACTCCACACTTCACCCTGAAATCCACTGATTTGAGCAAACATCTGTGACTCTCATCTGCCCAGTGTCCCTCCTCACTCCTGTCCCAGCCTGGGGGCTGTGTCCTAACGTTACCTATCTATCGACCCGATCCTGCTATAGTACTGTCATCTGGCAAAGGCGCAGCCCTAGTAAATTCAGCCCTCTATGCCCATACAGGTCCCACAGAACTGCAGGTAAACCTTCCCTCACCGACCAGCCTCCACTCACTACTTATTTTGCGGAGCTCAAGAAGGTCAAGTGTGGGCTCGCTCTTCCTCGCCCTTGAGCTGCGGGCTCAGCCCCCAGTCCCACCCCCCAGGACCACCCCCAGGACCATGACTGCCCAGCCACTGCTCTCTCTCCCTCAAGTCGATTCACACCCGCTCTCCTAGACGACTGCTTCACACCTCCTCCTCACCTCACTCTCAGCTGACAACCTCTTCCGATTTTGCTAAGAAAATAGAAGCCCTTGGCACAGACGTGGTGCTGGCTCTGCGGCTCCCCACCCACCGGCATCTGTGCCCATCCGCTCTGCCTTTCCTCCCACCCGTGTCCCCCAGCAGGGAGGCCTGTTTCTTGTTCTTTCTTTCTTTCTTTCTTTCTTTCTTTCTTTCTTTCTTTCTCGCTTTCTTTCTGATGTTTTCAGACAGGGTCTTAAGCAGCTCAGGCTAGCCTTGAAACTGCTATGAAGCCAAGGTTAACCATGAACTCCTGATTTTCCTCCTTACCTCTACCTTCTGGGAGTGCAGGCATGTGCCACTCCACCCGGCTGTGCACCAGATGCCAACCCCACCTGCCTCCCCAGGGCTCCATGCCAACCAGCGCTCACCCTCCCCTGCCAGGCCTGCTTCCCTGTCTCTCTGATCATTTCCCCAGCACCCAAAAAGCCTCTGATTTTCCTTTCTGAAAGGAAAAGTCCCCCATGACCTTATGTTCTCAAATACCTTCCTTCTTTCTTCACCCCTGTGTAACGACACTCCCGGAAGGAGTAGAACCCCTGGACCTCCTTCAAGCCCTTCTCCCCTCTTGTATCATAATTCACCCCCATAGACCACCGTCCGCACCCCATCACTAGTCCAAATATGCCGTCGAAGTGATCTCTCCCCACACCCTTAAGTTCCACAGTCAGTCACTGGACTTCACCTTCCTTTTGTCTCTTCAGCAGACAAGAGTTCATCTTGGGTCAGCGAGGCGGCTCACCGGGTAAAGGGGCTTGCGGGCAAGCCTGATGGCGTCAGTTCAATCCCTGGAACTCGTGTGGTAGATGGAGAGAACCAGCGCCACAAGCTGTCCTCTGACGTCCATGGGCATACACATACCTCCCCCTCCCCAGCACACACAAGTAAATACATCCTTTTAAACAGAAAAGCGGTCATCTTTATTCGGGCCTAGTTGGGAGATTAACCCAAGAAGATCTTGAGTTAGAGCTGCCCTAAGAGTGAGTTCCATGCCTGCTTGTACTACAGAGTGAGAGATTCTGTATCCAAAATAAACATAAAGGAGGAGGGGCTCATCTCCCCACCTCGGCATCAACTAGTGACCCGCCCTTCCCCACCCCTTTTGCCCACACCCGTTCCTCTCCAAGGCCCAGTCTTGGAGACCTTGTCTCTACCTACTGTGCCCACCATGATAACCTCCTCCTCCAGGATCCTGGCTTTAAACATCATTTGGCGGTGAGTAACTTCCAAATATATATTCCAGCCCGAACCTTTTTCTGAATTCCGTTCCTATTGTCTCCTCAGGCTGACTCACCCTAACAATCAGGCTCAGCTTGCCAAGTCTCCCGGGCCGTAGCTGGCCCACTTTCCTACAGACATTCCGGTTTTGATTCTCGGGCTCTCTGGTCTGCATCCGGAGTGCAGCGGTAGCTCACCCAACATGGCCGCCGGTGGACCCTCTCCATACTGGGCTGGCCCAGTAGGGCTCAGTGTGACATACGCCAGGGATTAGGGGGCTGCAGTGGCTGCCCCTCCCATCCCACAGATCTCACGGGTATTTGGTTATTGACACTTGTATGCCCACCTCTGTCTTCCCCCCTTGATGTGGGTTATAATGACATTCCAAGAGAAGCCGCTGAACGCTGAGTCCTGAAGACACTGCCGTTCCATCTGTGGCTTCCATAGTATGCAGATAGGAACTTTCCTCTGGGTTTTATGGTTTTTAGAACCCATGCAAATCCTGGTGGGGACCTCTGCAAAAGGGTATCATGGTTCCTGACCTGCCTGGCTTTCATTTGTTTATTTGACCTATTTGTTTTCTTTTTTAATTTTTAATAAATTTACTTATTTAGAGTATTTACTTTTGAGACATGGTCTCATTATTTGCCCTAGAACTCTCTGTATAGACCAGGCTGGCCTGCAACTCATAGAAATCCACCTGCCTTTGACACTAGAGTGCTGGAATTAAAGGCATGTACCAACATACGCAGTATTTTTTGTTTGTTTGTTTGTTTGTTTTCGAGACAGGGTTTCTCTGTGTAGCTCTGGCTGTCCTGGAACTTGCTCTGTAGACCAGGCTAGCCTTGAACTCAGAAAATCTGCCTGCCTCTGCCTCCCAAGTGCTGGGATTAAAGGCATGCACCACCACTACCTGGCTTTTTTTTTTTTTTTTTTTTTTGACAAGGACTCAAGTATCCCAGGCTAGCCCTGGATTTCATATATAGCCAAAGATAACCCTGAATTCCTTATCCTCCTGCCTCTACCTCCCAAGTGCTGAGACTACAGGCATGTGCCACTTTCTGTAGTGTTGGGAATGAACCCAGAGCTGTGTGCATACTAGAGAAACATTCTGCCCTCTGAAGCACATTCCCAGATCCACAACCTGGCTTTCAAGATGGGTTAGGGCTCCCTGGCCCAGGAATCAGGAATGGGAGGTGTCCATCCCTTAAGAACACTCCCGAGTGGGCTTCTCAGCCGCAAATGGTAACACAGGCTGGCTCTCCCTTCCACCACTACTCACAGCTACAATTTACAGACCAAGAATTAAAGCCTGGAACACTCAACGCCCTGCGGTCTCCGGGGGGTGGGGGGGGTGAGGGGGTGGGGGGGCGCTGCAGCAGGCTCCGCTGCCCTTGGAAGCCGGACACATTGGCAGCAGCTTCCCAGGGTGAAGAAGCAGTCTCCGGGTCACACTAATCTGCTGTTTCCTCTTCTTCAGAGTGTCTGGCTGAGGCTAAATTGAATTATTTATCTAGTCCTGTGTGCCCGTGTCACTTACCCAGACAGCCAGTTTATTCATGACTCTACACTATCAATTTCAACATGCAATTTGCAATGAAATTTGACTGATCAGCAATACCGTAATTAGTTGCAAATGTCTGTGCTTGTAGTTGTTTGGTGTAGGGGCTATTTCATTAAAGTGACAGAGGCCAATAAACTCACTTGTCTTTGCCCTGGGACACGGGATGAGTAGCAGTTGTGTCACAGAGCAGAACTAGACCCTGCCCAGCTGCCAGGCTGTAGGCGAAATTAAAAGGACTCGGAGCTGCGGTCCCCGAGCCGTGGTTTTGCCTCGTGGGGTTTTTGTAGTTGTTTGTTTTTCATTTGTGTCTGTGAGGATTTGTTTACGATTTGCTATACTTTATATTTCTTTGTTGTGTGTATGGGCATGTGCATGCACATGCGAGGATCATAGCACATGTGGAGATCAGAGGACAACTTGAAGAAGTAGCTTCTCTTCTCCCACTGCGTGGGTCCCGTGGATTGGACTCGGGTCACCATCCGTGGGCATCTTTACCCTAACCCACTGAACCATCTTTCTGGCCCTGTTTAGTTACTTTTCAATACAAGGCTCCTGTAGCCCAGGCTGGCCTCAGACTTCCTATGTAGTTGAGGCTGACTTAGATCCTCCACCCGCAGCCCCCCCACCCCACCCCCCAGGGACAGAATTATAGGTGTGCATCACCACAGCCTGCATTCGGTTTTTGTCCTAAACTGCTGGTTGGGATCGCCCAGGGTTGAGGAGATGACACCGTGTGTAATCCACAGGGGCAACTGAAGCCACCCTGCTCCGTCCCTTCTGCTCCCGGATCTGCTTGCACAGCTCTGATGACCGGAGCTCCCAGCCTGAGGTACCTCTGCTTGCGAGAACATCCTTTTCCCCAGCGAGACTCCCAGCTGTAGCTTCTCCTCACCTTGTTTTTGTCTCAACTCAGAAAATATGGCATCACAGAGGCTTGGAGCCAGGCTCTACGCCTCAACTTGAGAAAAGGAAGACTACTCAGCCATCTTTCTAAGGACTGTAACCGTCAGCTCTCCTAGCTTCATGGAACCTGACCCCCCCCGGGGGGAGGGGGGGCTTGAGAATGCTATGCAAGTGCTCTGCCCCTGACCTATACTCTTGAGTCCTGAAAAATGGCTCCTAATTAAGTAGACTGTCATTGAGTCGCGCATGAAAATAGTAAGACAATCAGGGGACATGGAGGTTCTCTGGGCAAAGCTGACCATGGCCCCAGACCACATTCAGAATCAGGCACTGTCAGAGACTTAATGGCACCATCCACGGGACGCTGCAAGCTTTGACCTCACCTGGGGTGCAGCCATCTCCACTGTCTTGGGTGTTTCATCCTGCCCCAGCCCCACACTGCCCCACAGCACCTTCCACGGAGAGCTTTCTGAGGTCCTGGCTTCACTGGACTGTGAGCTCATGTGCTAGCCCTTGGGTTTGACTGGCTGGTGAATGACCAGGACTCAGGACTTCTGGTCTTACAGGTCTCTGGTCTCAATTCTGAACAGTCAAAGGGAAAACCAAGAACCAAACTAAGCATCAATACTAAAGTGCTCTGAAAGGTATTGGGCTCTGCTTGCCTGCCAACAACGATTCACATCCACTCCGTGAGCCTTTCCTCAGCGCCAGAGCGGAGGAAGCTGTGGTCCCGGCCCTCGCAGACAGCACAGTACATTCAGGGGCCAATAACCAGAGCCCAGACAGTTGACTCTAAGGGAACCAGGGTGCCCAGACTGAACAGTAATGATAAGATATCAGGTCCTAGAGGGGTGAGCTGAGAAAGGGCAGGGGCTGCCAAGGAAACCCCACACTTCCTAGGAGTTGAGTAACATCTCACAAGATTATTGCACCAAAGCTGTGAATCAGCACATGGCCATCTTAAGACAGATGCTGATCAAGAAGTCTTGGACCACATTCATCTGCCCCTCTTGATAACGTAGCTTCCTTCCTTCCATTCCCCATCTTCTGCTAATAGCATTCCAATGTATTTAAAAAAAAAAAATCTTTCTGCCGGACGGTGGTGGCGCACGCCTTTAATCCCAGCACTTGGGAGGCAGAGGCAGGCGGATTTCTGAGTTTGAGGCCAGCCTGGTCTACAAAGTGAGTTCCAGAACAGCCAGGACTATACAGAGAAACCCTGTCTCGAAAAACCAAAAAAAACCAAAAAAAAAAAAAAAAAAAAAAAAAAAACTTTCTAAAAAAAAAAGATTTATTTTTGTTACTTTTAAAGTGTGTGTGTGTGTGTGTGTGCGTGTGAGCTTGCGCGCGTGCAAACACACATGCACATGAGGACAGGTACCCATGAGGCCAGAAGCATCGCACACACCTAGAGCTGCAGGTAGAGGGGGTTGTGAGCGGCCAGATGCAGTGCTGGGAACTGCGCTCAGTTTCTCTGCAAGAGCAGTGCACGATCTCTCTAGTCAGTCCCCAGCATCCCCTTTTTACCTGGACAACTACTACCTTCAACACTTCCTGCTCGGGGACTTCAGATGGGGTCAACTGCCTGGCCTGAGAGTCACACATGAGCCATGCCCAGCCCAGCAGAGCTGGATCTCGCCTACAGACAGAGCTATAGAGGTTTCTGATGTAAAGAGACGTGGTGACCAGGGCAACTTTTATAAAGGACAACATTTAACTGGGGCCAGCTCACACTTTCAGAGGTTTGGTCCATTATCGTCATGGCGGGAAGCTTGACATAGCACTGGATGACATGAGATCCGAAGGCAGCCAGAAATCTCAGTCTGGTCAGGCTTGAGCATATACACGAGACCTCAAAGTTCACCCCCTTGGTGACACACCCCCTCCAACAAGGCCACACCTCTTAATAGAGTCACTCCCTGTGAGTCTATGGGAGCCAGACCTATTCAAACCACAAGCATCTTACCTGAGCCAAGCACCTGCCAGGCTGAGGAGTGCCCTGTGCACAGTGCTGAGATGCAGAGAGATGCCTCACTCACAGGCGGAGCCGGATAGCACCTTATTCACAGTGCAAAACTGCAGAGCACTTTCTGCAGGGTGATCAGCTGCAGGGTGCCTTCTGTATGGTACAGAGTGCATTGTGTTCAATACAGGGCTTCAGAACGCCTTCAGAACTGGGCAGAGCTGTGCGGTGGCTGGTTTGGAGATGTCTGTGATCCCATGCCAAGCCGTGTGGTCCAATCAGAGCTAATTGTGGATATTTGGAGAGCCAGGAAGGCATGTTCTCCATTCATCTGGGCTTGAAGATATATGAGAGTGTCAGCCTGGAGTTGCTGACAGCTGTGTCGCTGCCACTGAGTCTAGGAGAGGGGACATGGCTCATTAAGTCGAAGGGCTAGTCACACCAGGCCACCTGAGCTTGACCCCCAGTGGAGGTCACTGCAAGTTCGAGGCTGGCCTGCTCTGGTCAAACCCTGTCTATACCAAACAAGAAAGAAACCCACCACTAACAGGAAAGCGTTCCGAGCTGGGGGTGCGGGGTGGGGAATACTCAGTTGGTAAAGTGCTTGCAACAGAAAGCCCTGACGTCAGATCTCTAGCATCCACGTGACAGCTGGGTAAGGCAGGACCCAGCTGTGCCTCCAGCACCAAGGTAGGGACATGGATAGACTGGCTGACCAGTGATCTCCAGGTTCAGTGGAGGAAAAAAAAAAAAAGCCTGTCTCAAAAACTAAGGCAGAGGGCTGGTGAGGCGGCTGCGGAGGCAGAGCAAGCTGCTGCCAAGCCCGATGGCTTGAAATCGATTCCCAGAACGCACGTGAAGGAGAGAGCCAACTCCACAGAGCTCTCCCCTGACCTCTACATGCACTCCGAAGCACGCACAGTTTCCCCATAATAAAAAAGAAAGAAAGAAAATTAATTAAATAAAATTTAGGTGGAAAAGTGATTGGGGAAGACAATTGACATAAACCACTGGTCTGTCTTCATGTGCACATATATACATGTGTGTACATGAACTCATACATACCACATATACAAACTAAACGAACAAATAAAAAATTATACCTAGTTATTGCTTATGTGTGCACGTGTGGTGTGTGTAAATATGTGTACAGAGGTGAGAAGACCACAACGGGGAATCAGTTCTCCTTCCACCACGTGGGTTCTGAGGATCAAACTCAGGTTGTCAGATCAAAGCTAGTACCTTCCTACTGTGTGTGTGTGTGCGCGCGTGCGTGCGTGCGCGTGCGCGTGCGCGTGCGCGTGTGTGTGTGTGTGTGTGTGTGTGTGTGTGTGTATGTGTGTGTGTGGTTTGATAGCAAGTGTCTTTATACTCTGTGTGTGTATGTGTGTGTATGAGAGAGAGGAGGGATTGATAGTAAGTGCTTTTACACTGAGTGTGTGTCTATGTATGTGTGGTTGTGTGGGGGCGTTGGTAGCAGGTGCCTTTCCACTGGGTGTGTGTATGTAAGGTTTGGTAGCAAGTATCTACACACTGTGTGTGTGTGTGTGTGTGTGTGTGTGTGTGTGTGAGGTTTGGCACCAAGTGCCTTTCGTGTGTGTGTGTGTGTGTGTGTGTGTGTGTGTGTGTGTGTTGTATTTAATAGGATATTCAGCCAAGCTGTCCATACAGAGTTGAGAAAACTAAGCTAGGTCTATTATAATGTCTATTAGAAAATCCTGCCGGGCGGTGGTGGCGCATGCCTTTAATCCCAGCACTTGGGAGGCAGAGGCAGGTGGATTTCTGAGTTCGAGGCCAGACTGGTCTACAGAGAGAGTTCCAGGACAGCCAAGGCTACACAGAGAAACCCTATCTCGAAAAACCAAAAAAAAAAAAAAAAAAAAAAAAGAAAGAAAAGAAAAAAGAAAAAGAAAAAAAGAAAAGAAAAGAAAAGAAAATCCTTCCTGGCACCTGGAATCGGATTGCGGCTCAAAGTTGTAATCTCGGCATTCAAGCAGCTGAGGCAGGGTGATTTGAAGACAACCTAATCTCTATAGTGAGATACTGAGATTCTGCCTGAGATAGGAGAGAGAAGACAAAGGAGGGGAGGGGGAAGGAAGGGAGAGGAGGAGAGAAAAGCTGAGGGTTGGGCTGGAAAGAGATATCTCGGTGTGTTTGCTGCCCAGCCTGATGACGGGAGCTTCCTTAGCTCTATCTAAAGGACCCACACTGTGGAAAGACAGAACCAACTCCCAAAGGTGTCCTCTGACCTCCATACACATCATGCATACACAACCCCTCCCCCTCCCCCTCCCCACCCCACCCAGCCCACCCCACCCCCATCCCCCGCAGTGGAAACTTAACAGTTTCTTGGAAAGTCAGCTGTGTCGGAATGCGTTTTGCTAAGGCGAGCACCTGAAGGAACGTTTAGCTGAAGCAGACACAGGTGAAAGGCTGTTCTGCTAAAGCAAGCCCATGAAAGGACACAAGATGAAGGATTCTTCACTAATGACACACACGTATTGGTTCACTTTACATGTGTTGTTGAGCTCCATTTGTCAAGACTCCGTAGAGAGAAATGCATGGAGAGGCTCCTGCGGTTTCTTGCCTCTTCCAAAGACTCTGACCGGCGCCAGAGCGATGTCAGCTGATACAGACTTACAGGGAGTTTTGCTAAGACAGACTCATGGGCTGAGGCAAGACATGTGTTGAGGCAAGGCCTGCGGAGGACACATGTGATTTGAGGGCATATGAATAGGACCCAGTGGACTGGCGGGACCTTGCTTGCACAGCTAACTTTGCCACTCTTCTTGATCTAGAGTCCTCGCTGAGCTGACCTTTGCTTCATTGAGAGGGGCATGGCAAAGACCTTCTCCTGGCATCCCCGGCGGCCCTGGTCCCTTCTGCTGACGTGTGCTGGTTTGGCCGAGGTCTGGCTATTTCTGCTGGATCGTGTCGTTCATGTTTGCCCTCCCGACACTCCCGAACTGGACTGCTGGTGTGTATTCGTGTAGTGTTTGCGAGTGGGTCGAGCTGCTGCTGCTGCTGCTGCTGCTGCTGCTGACTCCTGTGAACTGAACTGCTGATTTCTTGACAAGGCAGATGGGATTTACTCCAAAGAACCCTTTCTAAACAGGTCCACTTCCTCCGTATCCTAATAACCCTTCTTTTCCACTACCTCTGGTGGGTGGTGGGCTAACAGGGAGTAATGTGTCTTTAGAACCCACATTAAAAGCAGATTTTGGGAGTCAGGCGGTGGTGGTGCACGCCTGTAATCCCAGCACTTGGGAGGCAGAGGCAGGCGGATTTCTGAATTCAAGGCCAGCCTGGTCTACAGAGTGAGTTCCCGGACAGCCAGGGCTATACAGAGAAACCCTGTCTTGAAAAAAAAGCAGATAAGCCGGGCGTGGTGGCGCATGCCTGTAATCCCAGCACTTGGGAGGCAGAGGCAGGCGGATTTCTGAGTTCAAGGCCAGCCTGGTCTACAGAGTGAGTTCCAGGACAGCCAGAACTACACAGAGAAACCCTGTCTCGAAAAACCAAAAAAAAAAAAAAAGAAAAAGAAAAAAAAGCAGATTTTTGAAAAATTAAAGCTTACACCCCAAATGTGTGCATGCACAGAATGAGTAAATGTAACAAATACATTTTAAAGGGCTGGAAGTGTAACTCAGTGGTGGTGGGGGATTGCCTAGCACGTACAAGGCCTTAGATTCAGTTTCCAACAACATGTGCACACACACACACACACACACACACACACACACACACACACACACACACACACAAGCGCACAGCATAGTACTCTCAGAATCATCATGGTAATATGAAAACTTGAGGGCCCTGGCTATTTTTGGCCCAAGTCTCTCCAAGTGGTGATCATCCCAGAAGCTCCACAGGCTAGGACAGGAGGCTCACCCGAGTCCAGGAGGCAGAAGGCAGAAGTTCAGCACAGCAAATTTGCAAACAAACCAGCAAGCAAACAAAACAAACAAACAAAGGAAAAGGTAAAAAGACAAAGTCCATGGGGCTGCAGAGATGACCTACCATTGGTCAAGAGCATCGGCTGTTCTTCAAGCAGACCCGAGTGCAATACCAAGTACCTCTGTGGCAGCTCGCAGCTCTCTGTAACTCCAGTCCCAGGGGACCTGATGTCTTCTTCTGGCCTCCATAGGCACCAAACATGCCTGTGGTTAACCGACATACACTCAGGCAAAACGCCATACAGATAAAATTAATGCATTAATTAACTGAAAAGAAACTCAGGTCATCTCCAGGGGGACCAGTTCCTTTGACCAATAATCCAGACCCCAAAAAGGCCAAGGCAACCAGCTGACCTTTGTTAGTGTCCAGGTAAGGTGAGCTAACCATGGTGCTGGCCTTCAAGCCCTGCCCCTCACACTGAGGGTCCGCTCTACTCAAACCTTTAGAGAATCCTTCCCCCAAGCAAGAGTCCTGAGCCCATAACCAGACGTAACAAGCACACAGCTTTAACGCCAGCACTCAGGAGGCAGAGGCAGGCAGATCTCTATGAGTTCAAGGTCAGCCTGATCTACCAGGCCAGCCAGGGCTATATGATGAGATCCTGCCTTGAAAACACAACCCACCCCCAAATCAAACACACAAACTGACTTCCCAGCTCCACTCTCCCAGTCTTTCCAGGAAGATATACAGGAGGACAGGACGAGGCCCAGAGTTGAGATGGCCTGCTTGCAGTATTCACAATGACAAAGAATTCGGAAAGGCAATGAAAACCACGGTGAAAGCCGGCATCTTGGCTGCGTTCCTTCTGTTTTGCCTGAAGCCTCAGTGAGAGGCACTCCTTAGCCTTGAGATATCCAGCACACAACTCGGAGGACACGCAGAACTCCTACACGCCCAGATGAGGAGGACATGGGTAAAGCCTCTCTCTCTCTCTCTCTCTCTCTCTCTCTCTCTCTCTCTCTCTCCAACTGCTGAAGCAGCAGCTGTACTTACTGGACCGCCTTGTCAGGCAGACCCGAATTGAGACAGCGATAAGCCATGGTGGGCTAGTCGACCAGGACTGCTTAGTTCATCACGCCCCTTGCCCTCTCTTTAAACCTAAAAGGATGGATGTGGGGTCCGTGGACTCCTTCATCTACTTCTCGCAGTGTAACCACACTGAATACCTATCCTTTCTCGGCCCGTAGTCGCTAAGTATCTCTTTAAGAGGTGTACTGTTGACAGGGGACCAAGCCTAGCTTGTTGGGACTGCCAGAGTCAATGCTTAGACTTTTTTTTTTTAAGATTTATTTATTGTCTGTGAGTACACTGTTACTCTCTTCAGAGACACCAGAAGAGGGCATTGGATCCCATTACAGACAGTTATGAACTGTGGTTATGTGGTTGCTGGGAATTGAACTCAAGACCTCTGGAAGAGCAGTCAGTGCTCCTAACCGCTGAGCCATTTATCCAGCCCCCAAAGCTTAGATCTTAAAATCTGGTCACTAAAGCCAGCTCAGAAATGGACCAGATCAAGACCTTCCCCTCCTGGCTCCAGGAACAGCCTGCTAACCTCTAACCTCTACTCCTGAGCTATTATATGACAGTCCCTCGAAGCGATAGCCTTGGAGTAGGTAGGGAGGCCTCTCTTTTCCTGATACCATTGTGAGACAACACTGGAGTATCTGACCCTATAGGTGTTCATCCGCAGTCAGAAAACTAAGCTTCTTGGGTGGCAGGGATGTGTCCTAGCCTCAGTTTTCTGATCCTGTAATCTGATCTGGGTTGGGCCTCCGTGCCACCTGAGTGGGCTCTGTGGCTTTTGGGACTAGGGTCCTCACCATATGTGTTTTCTGCAGGTTCCCGACACTCCGTTGGTTTAAGCTCTGGAGTTTATTTAGCTTAGGGTCAGCCCACTCCCATCCCATAGAACATCATCTCGGAGCCCTGTTTGGGAGTTGGCAACATACATATTTTCCCTTTGGCCCCCTTACCAACCCAGAGCACAGAAACCTTGGGCTCTGTAGTCATGGCAACAGATAAAATGGTCCCCACTATTTCCGGTCCCCTGTAGGAGAGGGAGATGCTTCCCATCACTCTTCTTTGCCCCTTAGCTTCACTTGACCTTGGGGAGGTGATAGAGCTTATAGAAAGGAGAAAGTTGACTACAGATGGATGCCTCTTCGCTCTGTGCTGGGATGGGACCCTTCAGGACTGATTTTGAGTCTCCTATGCTCCTATAACTCCTCACCCAGTCTCCTATACATAAGCCCGATACATGCATTGATTCACCAAGATGGGCTTGAGTGGACAGGCTTATCTGGTTTGTTGGTGGTGCTCCATCTAGGATGAAAAGACTGTGGTTCACATCTTCAGAGAAGCCACGTGACACGTCAGCAAGTATTTGCCAGAAATGAAAGGTTGAAAGGGGTACGTGAAGGGCGGGTTGTGGTGGCACAAGCCTGTAATCCCAGCACTCTGGAGGCAGAGACAGGGAGATTTCAAAAGTTTGAGGATAGCGAGTTCCAGGACAGCCAGAGCTACATAGTGTGACCCTGTCCAATGAACAAACAAACCAAAAAAATAAGCAAGCCGGGCGGTGGTGGCGCTCACCTGTAATCCCAGCACTTGGGAGGCAGAGGCAGGCGGATTTCTGAGTTCGAGGCCAGCCTGGTCTACAGAGTGAGTTCCAGGACAGCCAGAGCTGCACAGAAAAACCCAGTCTTGAAAAAACCAGATCCAAAATAATAATAATAATAATAATAATAATAATAATAAGAAGAAGAAGAAGAAGAAGAAGAAGAAGAAGAAGCAAATGAATGAATGCTCTGTGGATGTACTTACCTAGTGTACACATGGCCACATGGCTCTGGGTTAGATCCTCAGCACTGGATAAACTGTGGCAATAAGAAGGTTAAGGAAAGGCCGGGCATGGTGGCTCACGCCTTTAATCCCAGCACTTGGGAGGCACAGGCAGGCAGATTTCTGAGTTCGAGGCCGGCCTGGTCTACAGAGTGAGTTCCAGGACAGCCAGAGCTGCACAGAGAAACCCTGTCTTGAAAAACAAAACAAAACAAAACAAAAAAAGGTTAAGGAAGAAGGGTCAAGAGTTCAAGGTCATTCTGAGCTTCATGGCAAATTCAGTATCAACAAAGGAAGAAATAATGAAGAAACAAGTTCACAGGTTTCCTCTCTGATAACTGAAACCACTCAAGTGATATCACCTGAAGGTTCAGGTTATCATAAAAGCAGCAAGTCCCCCACGTCAAACCAGTGACACATATTCAGCAGTCAGCTCCAATGCTAAACACAGGCAGTCCTTGTTCCCAGCGGGGACAGAGTCATAGCACACAGTACAGCAAGAGTCTGGCCAAAGTGTTCTAGCCTCCACAACACAACAAGTGAACAGAAGCCAGACATAAAAATAGCCCATACTATAAGATTCCATTGACAAAGTTCAAAAATAGATGAAACTCATCTGTGGTGGCAGAGGCTGAAACAGTGGCTGCCCTTGGATGGGACTGGCAGAGAGCACAGGAGCCTTGGGCTGGAGGGATTGTTTCCGTTCACACAGGAGAGGTGGCAGGATTGGAGCATTTGTGCATTTTCTATGTGTATTTACTCTTCAGTTAAAAGCGTGTTTAAGAGGTCTGGAGAGAAGGCCCAAAGGTTAAGAGCACTCGTTCTTGCAAAGAACCTGGGTTCAATTCCCTACGCCTACGTGGCAGCTCCCGACCATCCATTCCTCCAGGTCCAGGGACTCCAACACCCCCTTCTGCCCTCTGACGGCACCAGGAGTCCACCTGGTGTGTGGGAACAAAACATTCACACACAAACAAATTTCTGTCAGTTTGGTTTTGGTTTTGGTTTTTGAGACAGGTTTTCACTATGTAGGTCTGGACATCCTGGAACTCACTATGTAGACCAGGCTGGCCTCAAACTCACAAAGACCCTCTCCCCCACCGCCACCCCCCAGTGCTGGGACTAAAGGCATATGCTACTATGGCTGTCTCAGCAAATATATTTTTTAATAAGTTTATTTAAGCTGGGTATGAGTGTACACACATGTAGAACCTACATGTGACACTATCTTAAAATACACACACACATATATTTATTTGTTTTTGTTTGTTTGTTAATAGCACTGGCTGCTCTTCCAAAGAACCTGGGTTCAATTTCCAGCACCCACATGGCAGCTCACTGTGACTCCAGTCCCAGGAGGTTCAACGCCCTCTTCTGACTGCTGGCACACAGGCTTGCAGGTAGTACACAGACCTACATGCAGGCAAAACACTCATACTCATAAATTAACTAAGTAAATACACACACACACACACACACACACACAGGAGAGAGAGAGAGGAGAGAGAGAGAGCGCCCCTGTGGCCCAAGCCACCCCATGCAGGAATTCCAGGGCCAGCCCAGAACCAGTGCAGTTCAACCTCTACAGGTCCTCGGTTCTCCTAAGCATTCAAACCTGAGGTCAACAGAGTTCTAGGGACATAGGAAAAAAGAGAGATGAATTACCAGGGTTACCTCCTCCCTAGGAAGATACAGAAGCATCAGAGGCTCCCCAGGCAGCCTGAAGAGGACTTAGCCTGACCTTGTCTGAGCAAGCTGCACAGGGCACTGTGGAGGCTCAGCAGAGGTTGCCTCCCCAAGGCCTTTTAAGATCACCCTCCTCCTTAGCTCTCTGGAAAGGCCTTTCCGAGGCCGAGGGAGCATATGTTTTAATGTTATGCCAAACTATTTAGTGAGTTCCAGGATAGCTTGGGCTGTGTAATAAGACTGTCTAAAGGAAGGAGGAGGAGAAAGAGGAGGAGGAGGAGGAGGAGGAGGAGGAAGAGGAGGAGGAGGAGGGGAGGAGAAGGAGGGGAGGAGAGGAAGGGGGAAGGACAGGAAGGGAGAGAGAGTGAGAGGGGGGGAGGGGAGATAGATGGAGTTGCACCTGTAGTAAAGTGAAGGCAGGAAGGGGGGAGGGGCTGGACTTGGCTGTGAGCCTGGGCTCTCTCTCTGCTGTTTGAACTCTCAACGTTTGTCTACTTCCTGCTGGCTCAGCTCGGCTCGCTGGCACACAGGGCCAGCAGTCTGGGCACTTGACAGGTTTCCAGTGATGGGGGAGGAGGTACTGGCCCATCTACTCCACCCGCTTTCAGGGCAAATACTCCCACCCCCATGACAGGAGGCAACAGAAAGAGGAACCCTTGGAACCGTCCAACCGCGAGAGGCCCTCAGAGTGTCAAGTGTGCCATGGGCTCTTCGAGACCCCCCGAGGGAAGTCTGAACGGGATGAAGTTTCTGTCTTCAAGCCATAGAGACACCCAACCAATGGGCTGAAGAGATTTAGAATTGGGTCCTTATTGGGCACACAGTAGTCCCTGTATATGGATGAATTATTGGAGAGTAGAGGTATGTCTGCCTAGAAGTCTAGCCCAGGAAACCAGAGAGAAGGATGGCTTCCCACTGCTCTCCCTTCGCTCCATTGTACAGATGGGCAAATTAAGTCACAGACAGGACCGCTGCCTTATGCCTGCAGCTCAAGTGGTGACATTGGCCTTGCTCGGTGCCCACAGACCTCTGATCGCTCCCCTGCCCCAGATTAGAGTCTCCTTATAAGCTACCACTGCCTTCTCTCTTCCCACATTCCTCTACCCTGTTCTAGAACCAGATAGGTCATCTGCTTCCAGTTAGGGTCCGTTGAGGAGTCTCACTGGATTTGTAGCTCGTGGGTCCCTAAGGATGGTCTGCAGGGAAACCCGCTCCACTTAAGTGGAGGCAACAAAGACCATATGCAAACGACTAGCAGAGCGAGGTCCCGTATTCACAAGCACTGAAATCTGAAATTTGAGTTCCATGTAACTCTACTATACATGTATGAACGCTCTGACTGTATAGATGTCTGTACCATATACATGCCTAAGGAGACCAGAAGAGGGCATTAGATCACATGGAACTGAAGTTACAGATGGTTGTAAGCCACCATGTTTACTGATCCTGGGTCCTCTACAAGAGCAGTCAACGTCATATTTGTTTTTGTTTTGAGACAGAGCCTCTATAGCCCTGGCTGACCTGGAACTTGCTTGGTAGACTAGGCTAGCCTCGGACTCACAACAGAGCTCTGCCTCTCCAATGCTGGGATTAAAGGTGAGTACCACCACACCCAGCTGCCATAAGCATTATTTTTATTTTATGTGTATAGGTGTTTTGTCTGCATGTATGTGTGTGTGCCTGATACCACTGGCAGAGTAGACTGTCAGATCATCTTAGTTATAGGTGGTTGAGAGCCACTATCTGGGTACTGGGAACCAAACCAGGGTCCTCTGGAAGTTAGTACTCTTAACCACTGTTACATCTCTCCAGCACTGGCAGTAAGCATTCTTTTTTCTTTTTCTTTCTTTCTTTCTTTCTTTCTTTCTTTCTTTCTTTTTCTTTTTCTTTTTCTTTTTTTTTTTGTTGTTGTTTTGTTTTGTTTTGTTTTCGAGACAAGGTTTCTCTGTGTAGCCCTGTAGCCCTGTCTGTCCTGGAACTCACTCTGTAGACCAGGCTGGCCTCGAACTCAGAAATCTGCCTGCCTCTGCCTCCCAAGTGCTAGATCAAAGACGTGTGCCACCACGGCCCAGCAGCAGTAAGTATTCTTTGTTGCTGGGACATTTTTCCAGCCCCTTACATAACTTTTACATGCCATCAGGTGTTATTCTTAAGTTTGTTTTCAGCTATTTAAAAATTGTAAACTCTGGAGCCGGGCGTGGTGGTGCACGCCTGTAATCCCAGCACTCTGGGAGGCAGAGGCAGGCGGATTTCTGAGTTCGAGGCCAGCCTGGTCTACAGAGTGAGTTCCAGGATAGCCAGGGCTATACAGAGAAACCCTGTCTCGAAAAAACAAAACAAAAAAAAATAATAATAAAAAAATAAAAATAAAAAATAAAAATTGTAAACTCTGGAGCTGGGCTGTAGCCCAGATGGTAGAGTTCTTGCTTACCACACTCAAAGGGCTGGGTTTGACCCTGCAAAACAGATACAAACCACTAGTCCCAGCACTTGGGAGGCAGAGGTAGTGTCCCCAGTTTACTTCTCTATTGCTGTGATAAATATTCCGACCAAAAGCAACTTGGGGAGGAAAGGGTATATTTCATCTTATACTTTTCAGTCCATCAAACATAAAAACCAAGGCAGGAACCCAAAGCAGAAACCGAGGCAGACGTCATGGAGAAACGTTGTTTGACTTGTTCTCCATGGCTTACTTTCTTATACAATCCAGGACCCTCCGCTCAGGATCCTTACAAACTCTCAGAAGGCAGCAACCTATCCAACAGACATGCCCTCATTAGGCAGGGCCCGCCCAACAGACACGCCTACAGTAGGCGGGACCCATCTAACAGACATGCCCACAGACCAATCTGATGGGGGTAATTCTTCCATGATTCACAGGTAACTCTAGCTTGTGTCAAGTAGACAAAAATAACCAACGCAGGTAGAAAGATCAGAAGTTCAAGGTCATCCTGGGCTATATAATGAGTTCCAAGCCAGACTGGGTTATGTGAGATCTAGTATTAAAAACAAAACAAAAAAGTAAAAGCTGTTCTTAGTTTATGGGCGAAATAAATACCCCAGGGTGGGCCAAATGTGGCCTTTGGGCCATAGTTTGTCAGTTCTCTAGTCTAGAATGTTCTGTCCTAGGGTTTAGAGTGCCAGTCACCACAACCCATAAGTCATGGGTAGTGATAGAGTGGCCAGCAGCTGCGGTTGGCCCTGGACAGATGATTTCCTAGGGTCTGGGATATTAGGTGTTAAAGCCAGGGCAGTCCTAGGCAAAGCAGGCAGCTGGTCACCCTATTTGGCAACTGTTAACCCAGAGGGACCAGGCTTCAGAAGACAGACAGACAGGGCTCTAGAATGACCCTCTGCAGTCTGCCCACGCACTGCCCAGAGCTCGGGTCCTTGAGGTATGTGGTGGGGACTTATCCCATGGAAGCTAGCCTTCCAAAGGGAGCTGCCCCCTCTTCCCAGCAAGGAAACCTCTGTGGTCAGGGCTCTCTCAATAGGCAGGAAGTTGAATCATCAGCTCCTGTAAGGTTTCTGCGGCGTGCGGGTCAGCCCCAGAGCCCAGGCTTCAGTCCCAGTGCCTGGCTCCAAACTTTGTTTTCTGTTTTCTCGAGAAAGGAGAGCCCCAGAGCGAGAGAGTGTCTGACAAAACAAGAACCACTGAGTCACTCACGTGCGAAGAGGGGGCTGATGTGTCCCCAGCCGTGCCCCCCCCCCAGTGACTCCCTCACCCTCTCTTTGTCTCTTAGCTTTGGCTTCCAACACAGAATTCAGATTCTAGGAGTTTTGTCAAGAGTGCATATGTGACTGAAGAGAGAGGGCGCTGGGTTCCAGGAGACTCCTGGGTTTAGCAGGGACAAAGGATGCTTCAGTATAGATTCTTGTTTACCACCCCGCACCCCAGCTTGGGGACAGAAGCTGACCAGGCACAACTGTGCAGACTGGGGAGGCTCGGAAGAGAGTGTCAGGGGGCGGGGGTTGGGGGGTGGGGGGGTGGGGGGGCAGTATGAGGGAGAGGCACAGGAAGGGCTAGCTCCCAGCAGCAGTAATTATAGCACTTATTGTTTTTATGGTCTTATTTATTTATGCACACATGTGGTGATCAGAAGACAACATACAGACCTCCATTCGCTCCTTCACCATGCGGGTCCCAGGAATCAAACTTGGGTCCTTGGGCTTGGCTGCAAGCACCTTTTCTGACTGAGCCATCTCACGTATCCCCAGCTGTTATTTCTTAAGCATTCTCTGTGGGCTGAGGATAGAGTGTTTGCACAGCATTGGTAAGGCCCTGAACCCCATCCCTAGCACTGGGGTGGGGGGATGGGGGCACACCTGCAATATTCCCAGACCCTGGCTGAGCTCCTTTGAGTCTCACAATGACTGTTAAGATAGGATCCATCCTTATGCCCACCGTGCAAATGGTGCAAAGGAGGCCCAGAGACGTTAGGTACCTGCACAAGGTCACTAACTCAGTTATCCAGGTGGACACCCCCACACCCCCACATTGACTCCAGGGTTAGAATGTAGCTTTAGGGCGGGATTAAGAGAAGCTTCTGAGGGAAGGCAAGCAGAGGGATGTGGAGGAGTGCCTTCTTTCACATGCTGCTCAAAGACATCAGAGAACACTGAGACATCAGGAAGGAAAGCTCAGAGGAGAGCCGGAGAATTGGCTCAGTGGTCAAGAGCCTTCGCTGCTCTTGCAGAGAGCCCAGGTTCAGCTCCCAGCACCCAGAACAAAGATCCTTAACTCCAGTTCAAAGGGAGCTGACTCCCTCTAGTGGCCTCAGGTGATCCTACCTGAAGGCGGTGCCCACAGCTTTAAAAAGCTGTTCAGGGGGCTGAGGCCGTGGCTTAGTGACTAAAGCACTTACTACACAAGCCTGAGACCTGAGTTCAGAGCAGCCCCAGAACACAAATCTGTAGGTAAAGCACTCCTACAGGCAACAATGCTCTGAGCCTAGCAACTGCCATCTTGGGGGAGGGGTCCACCTGAGCACCCTGCAGCAGATCCTCAGGAAGGAACAGGGACCATCAGGACATCCTTGCTTGAGGTTCCAGCTGCGCCCTGCCACCTGTTGTATGCAAATCTTCCCTAATCACACATGCCAGAGAGAGGAACTAGAATATAGAGTTCTGGAAAGAACAGGGGAGGGGGGCTCATCCCCGCTGAGCAAAAGCTTTCCAGATGATGTCTCTTGCTTGAGGAGCACCCTATAGGTAACCCCTCACCTATACTCTCAGGAAAAAAGCCCCAAAACTTCACTGGTTCCACAGAGCAAATTTTGGCTGTCTTTGGAACATTAAGTGGAAGAGAAGACCTCATTTACATCTCTCCAAGGGAAAGGATTGTAATAACAGAGGCAGAGACACAGAGACAGGAGAATCCCTGGAAGTTGGTAGACCAGATAGCCCAGGAGGTCTGCCACCCATGATTGTCCTCTGACAAACACACACATATACATGCACTTGAGCATATGCCACGGCCCTGTCTCTCTCTCTCTCTCTCTCTCTCTCTCTCTCTCTCTCTCTCACACACACACACACACACACACACACACACCTGCACTCATCATCATAATGAACATGCACACACATCACACACAAGGAATAAAAATAAGTGAACCACATGGTAGCTCACAACCATCTGTACTGGGATCAGTTACCCTCTTCTGGTGTGTCTGTAGACAGTAACAGCATATATATAAATATATGTGTGTGTGCTATATATATATGTCTATATGTATACATACTTATACATGTATGTATGTATGTATGTATATGACTAATATATATATATACACATATTAGATAAATCTTTTTAAGACATGGAATTCAAGGTTATCCTCGACTACATAGGAAGTTAAAAAGAGGTCAGGGGATGGGGTATTATACCCCTAGATAAGCAGTCTCAAGTTGAGCAGGCTGACCCTATGGTCTCTGAGACCATAAAGAGGACTTTGCACACAGCAAGATCTTGCTGCCGGCAAGACAATCTGTAAGTACCAAGCAGGCTGGCTCTGCTCTTCCTGGGGTGTGCTTTGGGTGTCCCTGTATATCTCACCCCCCCCCCCTTAGCAGGGATGTCATTCTCAAGGTGGATCTCAAACTCCAGGTGTAGAGGAGGAGACAGTGAAGACACAGCAGGCTTCGCCGCCTTCAGTAGAGGACCAAGCCCAGGAATTCTAAGGGGGCTACTAAGTCCACTCCGTGCTAGTTGGGAGACTCCAAACCCAGCTGAGATTGACACTGAGTGATTGAATTCAAGGCCAGGAAAGCCAGACCTGGCACAAGCTGTCCCTCTGTGTTAGCATTTTACCTAAGCTCCGCCCACAGTTACCTGGCAACAGCCAGGTATGCCTGACTCACTATAAAAGGGCCTGCTTGCCCCCTTCTTACCTTCTTGCTCTCCCTCTGTCCTCCCGCCCTGCCCCCCCCTCTCCTCCCCCCTCTCTCTCCACATGTTCATGGCCAGGCTCTCCTCTACTCTCTCTGCCTTTCTCTGTCTCCACTACCCATGCCCTGAATAAACTCTATTCTATGCTATATGGTCGTGTGGCTGGTCCCTCAGGAGGAAGGGATGCCTCAGCATGAGCCCTCAGAGGCACCCCCTCCCCCACACCCGACTACACATCCACCAAACATATTCCTTCGCTCCTCATCTTTTTACAAAACACAACAATCTGGGCATTGGGTGGTGAAGTAAACGGCCCTAAATCACAGCGCTGCTTAGGAGAAGGCCAAGAAGGATGATCCTGGAGAAAGAAGCCAAGCCAGCTGTCTTGACCTGACCTCCTGCACAGGCTCATGCCTGGTACAGAGTCGGCTTCTCCACCTGAGCAGCAGGTTCAAAGCCCTGGGAACCTATTCTTTCTAAGCACCATGAAGTTTCCCATGAAGCCATTTACCTTAGAAGCATTCTGCTTGCGGCTGCTCTGTGATTGCTGCCTTGAAGCTGGTTAGGGGAGGAGTTCCAGAAGCATCCATAGCCTCGGGATTTCTAGCAAGGCATGCCTAGGATGGGAGAAGGGGAAGAAGTGGGGAGCAGGGGCTGAGGCTAACCTCTGACATCCCACTTGGAACTGAACTGGACAACAGGAGCCTCGGGACCCTAACCATTCCCGCAGACGCTGGCTTCCATTAACTGGCTATTTTGGGCAGCCCCAGACTAGACTAGCGGTTCAGAGAGACCTGAAATAGTTCTGTATTAGACATGACCGGCTCACCCACCTAAATGAGTCTTTAGGCCCCTGAGGGATCTGGTGATGAGCACACTTCACTGTCTTCTGCCCCAAGGATGCAGGAGTTAGTCAGAGCCTGCACCCAGAGGCTAAACTCCACAGCACCACACACGTGGGCTGAGGAGAAGCGGTCACGTGGTTACCTGCAGCCAGGTCTAGCCTGCATGCTTCCCTGCCCAGGTGTCCTATGGGTCCAGCTCAGAACTCCACCTCTCAGAAAGAAAAAGGCAAAACAGGACTGGCTGGTTGAAGGTCCTGTGGGAAGGCTACAGAGTCACAGTTTGAGCCTCTCCCTGATTGCTGTGAGTGCCAGCCTGGCATGGGGCCCCAGGAGCTCTGACTTCCCTAGTCCAAAGGCCACTAACAGCCAGAGGCTGGGAGTGCACAGAGGGTTGTGTGCTAGCCAGGATGAGGAAAGAGGCTGTCGGGAGGGGAAACTTGAGCATGCACAAGGAGGCCTGAGACCTCTTCAGCTGCCAGCCAGGGCTGCCTCACTTCCCCTCACCTCAGAGGCTGCCTAGCCCATGCCCAGCCCCAGTGACAGGTCTCCTTTAGGACTAGAACCTGCTCTCAACAGCCTGTCAGGCTCCTGAAGGGGAAATGCCCAGCTACTCCCAGGGCCTAAGCCTTCCGGGGGTTGATGGTTTAGTGTTGTTGCTTAATGTTGTTGTTGTTCCCGGGTTTCGGCACCATATGATGGGATATAAAAGAGAGAAAGGGTATTAGAGTGTGGCATGGCGTTGTGGGGAGAGGGGGGTACCTAAGCGGGCCCATGCCTAGGCATCCCTTCCCTCTCAAGGACCACGCACACACCAACATGGTATAGAATAGAGTTTATTTAGGGAAGTGGATGAGAGTCAATGGTATAGTGGAGGCAGAGAGGGAGAGAGGAGAGAGAGAGGAGAGAGGAGTGGAGGCCAGCCATGACCACGTGGAGAGAGGGGGGAGGGGAGCCCAAGAGCGGCAGAGAGGTGAGAGTGCAGAGAGGTAAGAGGATGAGAGACGAAAGAGAGGGGAAAGAGAGAGAGGAGGGGCAGGCAGCCCCTCTTATAGTGGGCCAGGCATATAGGGCGGGGCATACCTGGCTATTGCCAGGTAACTGTGGGGTGGAGCTTGGACAGAATACCAACAGGGGTGACACTGACAGGCAGGTAAGGGACAAGGTTGGGCCAAACGTCTTTCAGCTTGCAATCCACCATAGTCCTGGTCTAGGTGGGGCCAAGGGGAATCTGTGGGTCTTTGAGAGGCTGGAGGAAAATGCTGGAGGGACTCGGGTGGGATCCAGAGCACAAAAGCCCACCCAGAAGTCAGGAGCTGTTGAGCCCCTGATGACTTTGCTTCTGTGTACACCCTGTGGTGGAGCCCAGGTGGGAAGCCTGGCAGAGACAGTGGAAAAGTGTTTAGGATGTGGGTGAGGGGCCAGATTCAGGGCTCTAAGGCCAGGCTTGACCTGGAACTCTATGAGGCTGCGGGGAACTGTGAGAAAGATGTTCCACCTGAACACTGGGCAGCAGATGAAATGGGCCCTACCCCAGAGGCAGGCACCCACACAGCAATGTCAGTGTCCGAGGGTTCCCTGAACACATAGCTTGCCAACTGTCTTAGTTAGAGTTCTATGGCTCTATGGAGAGACACCATGATCCTAGCAACTCTGATAAAGGGGATCATTTCCTGGGTTCTGGCTTACAGTTCCAGAGGTTTAGTCCATTGTCGTCATGGTGGGAAGCATGGGAGCGTGCAGGCAGACGTGGTGCTGGAGGAGGGGCTGAGAGCTCTACATCTGGATAGGCAGGCAGCCGGGGAGCCGACTACGCCTGGCTTCGGAGACCTCATAGCCCACCCCCTACTGATACACTTCCTTCAACAAAGCCACACCCACAACAGCAAGGCCGCGCCACCTAACAGTGCCACTTCCTATGGGCCTGGAGGGGGGGGGGGAGGCATTCTTATTCAAACCACCTCACCAACTGAGAAAAGGAAGTTGCCCAGCCAGATATGATAATGAGTGCCAGAAGGCTGAGGTCGGAGGATGGCGATTATGAGGCCAGCCTGGGATACATCTGGCCCTGAGCTCTGGCCCTCCCAAGGCTTTGCTCACTGCTTATGCTCAGTTAGGTCCCTGCAGCATCCCACCATACAAGAGGACATACTGGAGTCCTGATCACTGGTACCTGCAGGGTGACCCTCTGTGGAAGCCAATGCAATACAGTTAAATTAGATCATTAGAGTAGAGAGGGAGGGCCCCTATGTAGTATGACTGGTATTTTTATTTTTATAAAATTTAAAGCTTAGTGTAGGGTTACAGTGCACCTGTTATCCCAACAGTCAGAAGTCTGAGGCGGGAGGATTGTAAGTTTGAGAGCAACCTGGGCTATACAGTATACATAGTATGTCCAAGGCTAGCCTGGGCCACAAAATGAAATACAGTTTACTGGGGTAAAAAATAAGAAGCTTTTGGGGGAAAGGGGGAGGGATAAGGAGGGGAAGAGAAGGAAAGGAGGGCATGAGGTGAGAGAAAGGGGGAGGAAGAGATGGGGAGGAGAGGAAGAAAGACACGGAGAAGATTGAGTAGAGGGAGTATGATTTGGGTATATACAGAGAAGGAGGAGGAAGGGGAGGAAGGAGAAGAGGAGACAACATGTAAAGACACAGAGACACATAAGCAGGCACGGAGGAGACAGCCGTGTGGTGATGAAGGCAGAAACCACAGAGATGTGGCCACACGCCAAAGAATGCTAGAAGCAACCAGAAGCTGGAAGAGACAGAAGCCTCCTCCCCTGAGTCAGGCATTAGAAGGAAGAGAGGTCTTGTCAACACTGATTTCTGGCTTCCAGACTCCAGGGAGAATAAATGTCTGTGACTAACTCTCCCTTTTGTTGGTTCCTTATGACATCCCCCTTACAAAGGTGACATGCCCAAGCCGCCTCTGCTTCCTGCAGTGTACCCCTACCCTGCCCCACACATCCTCCCCTACGGACCCCAACTCTGAGCCCCTCCCCCTTCAGTAAATCTGTAGACTTGGTGGGTATGTTGGTCTCCCTGCAGACTGCAGGCCCTTGGAGGGCAGGGTCTGACTTGCAGTAAGACGCGTGAGTGATACTCAGCACACAGTAGGTGGCTAAATGAATAGTGAGCCCGGTGAGTCCATCTGCATCGTCTACACCGGCAGAGCCTGCTGGAGCGTGGGTTAGGGACAGTCTCTTCAGAGGGCTTCCCCAGCGCCGTCTACACAGGCCATCCTCAGCTCTACCACTCCCTGGACCTGGGCGATTCTGAGGAACTTGGGGAAATTCCTAACCTCCCCTTTCAACTGAGTCCTTGGCTCCTGGAGTCAGCCACAACCTAACTACTCAGGTCCCTCCAACAAGGGGACTGTGTCTGTGGCCGGATGACTCATGCACCCTGCTCCATCCCGCAACCTTGGGCGGGACTCAGGCTGGGGAGGATGCCAGCCAGCTCAGGCTAGGAGCTTGCATCCTGTTGCCCCAACCCAGTCCTTCCAGAACAGAGTGTACTCAAAGCTCCAGGACAAAAATCTGGAAGCAGAGAGCCGGCTCTCGTTTGGCCTGAGATCTGAGTGATGAAAAGAGCAGGCAGAGGAAACAGCAAGTTCAAAGTTCCTGAGGTAGGAATGCGCTTGGCACGATCGAGCGAGACCTGAGAACTCGGCAGAGGCCAGGTTACAACTGTCTGTAACTCCGGGCCCCCAAGAATCTGATCAGGATAGGCATAGAAGGACTCACCTGGACAATCCTGAGTCATTGCGCGTGTCAAACTCCTTAATTCCCCGCCACCTTCCAAGCCAAGGTTTCTCTGTGTGGCTCTGGCTGTCCTGGAACTCACTCTGTAGACCAAGCTGGCCTCTGAACTCACTGAGATCCACCTGCCTCTGCCTCCCAAGTACTAGGGTTCAAAGCCTGAACCACCACCACTGCCCAGACTAGCTAAGCTCCTTAACTTTTTAAGAGTTATTTCTCTTTCTTATGCATGTGTATGTATGGGGTACACAAGTGCATGGGGGGCGGGGTACCTGCAGAAGTCAGAAGAGGATGCCAGATCCCTGGGAGCTGGAGTTGTAGACAGTCGTGAAACACCCAAGATGGGTGCTGGGAACTGAACTTGGGTCCTCTGCAAGAGGAGCAACGGTCTTAACGGCTGAGTCATCTTCTCCAGACCCTGTGTCTCTATTTTAATCGGCTCTGCAGAATCTCCTAATGTTCCTAATGTTCCTAATGGAACACCGTCCCATGTTCCGGGAAGTACACTGAAGACAACAGGGTTGGTGTCGTGTCTCCCCCGCGCCCTTTGTCTACTCCCTGCCTATTCAGATCTAACCGTGATCTATCAGCTCATCACAGGCCACAGTTTATACCTACCTCCGCTTTGTCACATCGCCACCGTCAACCATACCCTTCAATCTTTCTCTTCATCTGACGCGTATCCTCTCACCCTTCAGTCATCTACTAAGCAGACTTTAAAAGGTCAGCTGAGGGGCTGGAGAGACGACTCTATGGTTTAGAGGCCTAGCTGCTCTTGGGGAGGTCCTGTTTTTGGCTCCCAGGGGCCACTTGGTGGCTCACGCCCATTCCCACCTCCAGTTCAAGGGATCCAGTGCCATCTTCAGACTCCTGAAGTACCCAGGACTCATGTGGTACACATAGAGTCACAACCCTTGTGCAAGTCAGATAAAAATGAAATTTTTTTTGTTTGTTTGTTTTTTCAAGACAGGATTTCCCTGTGTAGCCTTGGCTGTCCTGGAACTCACTCTGTAGACCAGGCTGGCCTCGAACTCAGGAATCCGCCTGTCTCTGCCTCCCAAGTGCTGGGATTAAAGGCGTGTGCCACCACTGCCCGGCCAAAACGAAATCTTTTAAAAAGGGCCTTTACCTCCTAGACCGCAGAGTCCCTTTACACACACTGTCATCTTCAGCACATGAGTGCATCTAATTTCGTCATCTTCATAAGGACTCTTTTTTTTTTTTTTTGGTTTGGTTTGGTTTTTGGTTGTTGTTGGTTTTGGTTTTTTTCGAGACAGGGTTTCTCTGTATAGCCCTGGCTGTCCTGGAACTCACTCTGTAGACCAGGCTGGCCTCGAACTCAGAAATCCGCCTGCCTCTGCCTCCCAGAGTGCTGAGATTACAGGTGTGCGCCACCACCGCCGGGCTAAGGACTCTTTTTTTTTTTTTTTCTTCTTTGCTGACATGTGGGTCTTGCTACCTATGCCATGCTGACCTCAAGCTCACAGCAGCCATCCTGCCTCAACCTCCCAAGCTCTGGGCTTTCAGAGCCGTGCCACCGTCCATGGGAGGGCCATTCTTCTCTAGACTCACTCCAGGCTGCTCTCTGTCTGCGTCTTACTTACTGTGCATAAATAATGCAGACTCACTGGAACTGGATGTTGATCTTAGATTAAAAACGTGGGTTAGAAAAAAAAGAAAGAAAAGAAAAAGGGTATCTGCTAGGCAAGCATCGTGTGCATCAAATCGCAAATCCTCAAGTTAGATGGAAATTATTTTTAGGTTGTCTGGGAAAATAGCTCAAAAGACGGGGGACTCCAGAGACATGGCCTTAGGCTTGTGTGGGTGTGTGCCAATAAAGGGCAGACACAAATGCATATGTACGAGTACTCTCTCCCCTCCCTCAGCCCCCACACAAGCATCTCCTGTCTGGCTTCCCTTCTCTTCCCCTCCCCTCCCCACCCATCATGCGAACAGAGCAGACAACTTATGTTCTACCTTTCCTGGTATCCTGCTTCTCTTTCTTTGAAATAAATAGGGAGGGGCACACCATACATACATGTCAAGATGTCTATGTGAAGGTCATAGGACAACTTGAGTGAATTAGTTCTCTCCTACCGCATAGGTCCTAGGATTTGAACTCACTGGGCTTGGCAGAGGGTTCCTCTGCCTGCTGAGCCCTCCCTCGGGCTCCTGGCATCTTCTTCCCTTAAGGAATGTCCATCAGGGACTGGACATAAATATCTACCAGCTTTTGTTTAAGCTCCAAGAGAAGGTGGGGATCAGGGACATAAGAAATGGAGTGTCTAGGGACAGACATTGTCCAGGGTGGCATGTCCCTGCCCATGCAACCCCCTCTGTTTAACCTGCACTATGCCTCTCCTGCCCAGTCTGGATGTTCAAGCTCTTTCCAGATAATCTTCCTACAGCTAGCCTAGATAGGGATGAGCTCAAGAAAAATTCCCTTGTTCCCATCATCTTCCTGATGTGAGCATCTAGTGTGCCTCCATCCCAAGCCTCTCCCTGAGGCTCTAGCTAGACCTCCACCACTCCCTCTATAGCCACAGATCCTGGATATCCAGTGGACAATGGAACATTTGCGCCACAGTCCACTAAAAAGGTTTCAAAGGCGTCACCTTGCATGCCGGAACACTTCCCGTAGCAGGAGGTTGGTCAAAACCAGGACCAAAGTCCAGGAGGCCATTTATGAAGTCTTGAGTTGGAGTGGGGTGCCTCAGGGCCTAGCAGGCCTTACCACTTTTGGGCTCACACTGAGCCTTGACTCCATCCTCCTGTCTGCCGTGGTTTGCCTTTCTTCCCCCCTGTAGTACAGGGATCTCATCAGCCACACCTCTATAACCTGAGGTCAGGGAGGGTTTAGGCCTAAAATGGCACAGATCAAATCTGAGCACAGACCACACCAGGATTCACCAGCTCAGAGTCCCAACCCTGACGGAGTCTCACTACCCAGGCTGGACTTGAACTTGCTCTGTGGCCCAGGACAACCATGAACTTCTTTTTAGAGAATTGCTTCTATTAGATTTACTTGTCTGGGTGTGGGGGGTGCAGTTCTTCCTTCATGCATCACAGAGCACAAGTGGAAATCAGAGGACAACTTACAGAGGTCAGTTCTCTCCCGCCACCACGTGTGTCCCAGGGATGGAGTTTAGGTAGTCAGGCTTGAGTCAGTCACCAGCTAAGCCATCTCGGCCTCGGCCTTCTGATTCTCCTGCTTCTACCTCCTGAGTTATAGGTGTGTGGCATGTTCCGTTGATTTGGTGCTGGGGACTGCACACAGGCCTTTGTATGCTATGCATACACCCTGTCACCTAAAAAAACACCCCAGCCCTGAGTGGGTTCTTAGTAACTGTTCGGGGTAATGAATTATGCCGGCCTTTGTCACCCCAGGGGCTGGAAATATTTCATCTGAATATACTGGAAAAAACCTTGCCGGCTAAGGAGTGAGCATCTTCCGAAGGCCAAACTTCCCAGCACTGTCTTTACTCCACTTGATTCCCAGTCCCAGACCAAGAGAGCTGACCAAGGGCCTCAGACCACAGAGAAATAGGGCCTGCTGAGTCCCTGCTGGAGTGCAAGTTCCATGAGAAGGCTTCAGAGAACAAGGACTCACAGGGCAGTGGTAGCACATGCCTTTAGTCCCAGCACTTGGGAGGCAGAGGCAGGCGGATTTCTGAGTTCGAGGCCAGCCTACTCTACAGAGTAAGTTCCAGGACAGCCAGGGCTACACAGAGAAACCCTGTCTTGAAAAATCGAGAGAAAGAGAAAGAGAGAGAGAGAGAGAGAGAGAGAGAGAGAGAGAGAGAGAAGGAAAGGGAGAGAGAGAGAGAGAAGGAAAGGGAGAGAGAGAGAGAAAGAAGGGAAACATGGATGCCGGGCAGTGGTGGCACACACCTGTAATCCCAGCACTTGGGAGGCAGAGGCAGGCGGATTTCTGAGTTCGAGGCCAGCCTGGTCTACAGAGTGAGTTCCAGGACAGCCCGAGCTACAAAGAGAAACCCTGTTTCGAACCCCCCCCCCAAAAAAAAAAAGAAAGAAAGAAACATGGACTCTGAACTGGTCTGTCTGAAGCATCCCAGAGACCATGATTCTAGGTACCAAAGAACACTAAGCAAGCCCAGGCCACACAACAACACTTGAAGCAGACTGGTGGGACAGTACAATGTATCTCAAGTGTCTTAAAGTATGTGCCACTTACTTTAATAGTAATAAAATATTACTTTAGTAATAATCAGCATCTTGCTCTGTATACTTTTCCTCTCTTCTCTCTCTCTCTCTCTCTCTCTCTCTCTCTCTCTCTCTTTCTCTGTGTGTGTGTGTGTGTGTGTGTGTGTGTGTGTGTGTGTGTTTAAATGTTATTTTTAGCTAAGGTCTCATGGAACCCAGGATAGCCTCAGATTCACTCTAGAGTTGAAGATGACATTGAACTTCTGATCCTCCTACTTCTCTCTCTCTCTCTCTCTCTCTCTCTCTCTCTCTCTCTCTCTCTCTCTGTGTGTGTGTGTGTGTGTGTGTGTGTGTGTGTGTGTTTAAATGTTATTTTTAGCTAAGGTCTCATGGAACCCAGGATAGCCTCAGATTCACTCTAGAGCTGAAGATGACATTGAACTTCTGATCCTCCTACTTCTCTCTCTCTCTCTCTCTCTCTCTCTCTCTCTCTCTCTCTCTCTCTGTGTGTGTGTGTGTGTGTGTGTGTGTGTGTGTGTTTAAATGTTATTTTTAGCTAAGGTCTCATGGAACCCAGGATAGCCTCAGATTCACTCTAGAGCTGAAGATGACATTGAACTTCTGATCCTCCTACTTCTGTCTCTCAAGGTCTGGGGTTTCAAGTGTGCTCCACTGGAACTGGAGAGGTGACTCAGACTTTAAAAATACTGTTCTTACAGAGAGAGGACCTGGATTTGGTCTCCAGCACCCATATAGTGACCACAACTGCCTGTAGCTCCAGGGGATCCGATGCCCTCTTCTGACTTACTGGACTCCTGCACACATCTGGTCCACACAGACTCGTGCAACCACACATACATACACATAAAATATTTAATAGTTAAACCTTTAAAAGCATGAAACAAAGTCAGGTGTAGTGGTACATGCCTTAAATCTCAGCATTCAAGAGGCAGAGGCATGTAGTGTTGAGGTCAGCCTGGTCTACATAGAGAGTTCCAGAACAGCCAGCTAAGGATAGTGTGGAACTCCCAATCCTCATACTTCTGTCTCTCATGGGTTGGGATTACAAGTGCACACACCAGGACTGGTCATATGCGCGTTTCTGACGTGTTAAGATAAAATGTTAGCTTTCAGACTGGGGTACAGCTTCGTAGCAGAGAGTTTTTCAGATTCAGCACGGTCCATACCCTCATTATCAAACTAAACAAAAAGGGGGACTCATCATGCAGGCATTTTGCTTTATTGTGAAGGGGTGACTTGGTACCTTATATCCTGAGGTTTGCTGGCCACCAGAGGATCTTATTTTGTGTATATGGGTGTCTGGGTGATTTGCCTGCCTGTATGTCTGTATACCACTCGTGTGTCTGGTGCCCATGCAGGTCAGAAGGGGGCATTCCAACTCCCGGAACCCGGAGAAACAGATGGTTGTTAGCCACTATGTTGGTGCTGGGATTTGAACCTGGGTCCTCTACAAGAGCAGCCAGTGTTCTTTAGCACTGAGCCCTCTTTCTAGCTCTGCTTATCACAGAGATTTTGGTCTTTCTTCACACCGGAAATACACAAGGTTGCTTCTTCCTGGACACCTTGTTCAGGTGTTCTCTTTACGCTGCCGTCCCAGGTCTCACCTCCTCCTCTTCCTCCTCCTCCTCCTCCTCCTCCTCCTCCTCCTCCTCCTCCTCCTCTTCCCAAGTTGAAGACCCACCGTTCCCACCTCACCTCAGAAGGCTCCAGATACACTTCTCTGAATGAAGGACACTTCCATCCTGAGGAGAGTCCTCTAAGGCTCTCCGATACCCTGGCTGCAATGCAGTGTCCCAGGCGGACTCCACCAGCGGCTCTGGACCATTTTCTCCCCTCCTGATCTGGTCTGACTCAACATCTGCTATAGTTTCCCAGTGACACATCCCCCAAGGATCCATGGGTAGGAAGCTTAGTCCTCAGTGTGCTGACGTGTGTGTGTGTGTGTGTGTGTGTGTGTGTGTGTGTGTGTGTTTGTGTGTGTATGTGTGTTTGTGTGTGTGTGTGTGTGTGTGTGTGTGATGGAGCCTGAAAGGGATTGGGCCTGGGGGAGTTGTTCGAGCCACTGGGGAACCCGTCCTCCAAAGGGAAAGTCTCTCACAGCAAATCCTCCTAAGAGCATGCTGCCGCGCACCTCTGAGCTTGGCCTGAATTCCTTCCTTGTTTCCAGCCATATGATCTTGCCTCTGACCTGACACTTCCACCAGAACCACGCTGAGGTGCTGAGGTGATCCTGATCTTGAACCTCCAAAACCATGCCTATGTACATTTTTTTTCTTGCAGTGCTGGGCTAGCAACGAGGGCCTTGTGTACACTAAGCCAGCCAGCCACTTTGTAACAGAAACGAGGACTGGAGCCATACTACAGGTGTATACCCTTCTTAAGAAAGCCTCTTGGGGCCGGGCGTGGTGGTGCACGCCTGTAATCCCAGCACTTGGGAGGTAGAGGCAGGCGGATTTCCGAGTTCGAGGCCAGCCTGGTCTACAGAGTGAGTTCCAGGACAGCCAGGGCTAAACAGAAAAACCCTGTCTCGAAAAAACCAAAAAAAAGAAAAGAAAAGAAAAGAAAGCCTCTTGGGCTGGTTGTGGTGGCACCCCCACCTTTGATCCCGGCACCCCAAAGGCAGAAACAAAGGATTGTAAGTTCAAGGCCAGGCTGGTCTTCATAGTGAATTCCAGGACACACCAGTGCCATGTAGTGAGACCTGTCTCAAAAGAAGAAAAGAAAGAAATTCTTTTAAACATTTTAACCCGTTTCCTAAAAAAAATAAAATAAAATAAATATATTGTTTTTACTTGTTTGTTTGAGACCGGCTCTACATCCCAAGTGCTGAGATTACAGATGTTCACTTTCAGGCTTGGTTTATGTGGTGCGAGGGATCAAAATCAGGGCTTTGTGCGTGCGAGGCAAGTACTGTACTGTACTGACTGCAAACCTGCCTAGCCTGTGAGTGTCTCTAAAGGTGAGCCATTCCTAAGAAGGCCAGTTATTTCTCTTGTAACTAGGCATAAAGAAAGCCTGGATATCTGGCAATGTGGAGACATTTGCTTTGATTTATCAGAAGGCCTACAAGAGGCAAAGGACGTTTATTTACACAACTCAGCGTGATTTAGAACCTGCACCTTGGCTTCCTGAGTGGGGCTGATCCCCTCAGCCTGGTGTGGGGCATCTCACACTTGGGACTCTGGTTGGGTAGGCACTGATCTGACAGGAGTTCCTGGTTGCTGCCAGGTTCTGGAGAGGCATCTGGAGGCCCATGGGATCTCCACTGCCCTCTGCCATCTGTGGCCAACAGGCTAGGTCTGAGAGGATGAGACGGGACAGGTGGCCTGGCTGGCACATTATCCAGACATCTCCAGGGACCGGTCAGAACCATCTCTGAACTGGCTGGCTGCGGCTGCGGCTGCGGAGGGGGCACCTCTCCCAGCCAGGCACTGTAGTACACCCAGGCAGAGCCAAGTCCAGATCTTGCCAAGGTAGACTCTTTAGCCGCAAACAGCCTTGAGGGGGCATTTCACTCTGTTCCAAGGCCCAGCTGCAGTCTCTTTGTGTAGTCCGGGAGGCTTGAACTTTTGGCCTTGCCTCCTTTCTCAAGGTCTGCTTGGCACACAGTAGGTACTCAGTGGACATTTATGGAGTGAGCAATGGACAGAATGACAATCCCCTTCGAATAAGCCACCTCATACTCCGGACTCTGGGTAGAAGAGGAAGATGGAGTTCTAGAAATGTCGGTGAGAGGAAGCATGGGGGCTGGGGACGAAGCGTAGTTGGCAGAGCTGCCGAGCATGCGCTGGGCTCCGGGTCCGTTTCCCCGGCACCACAGACAACCAGGCGCAGTGTCACGTCCCTATGACCCCAGCATTGGGAACTTGGACAAAAGAAGTGGGAGGATCAAAGTTCAAAGTCATCCTTGTCATCCTCAACTACACAGAGTTCAGGGCAGACCTAGAATACATAATATTCTCAAAATGTCTCAAAAAGAGGAAAAGAAAGGGCTGGGCGGTGGTGGCGCACGCCTTTAATCCCAGCACTTGGGAGGCAGAGGCAGGTGGATTTCTGAGTTCGAGGCCAGCCTGGTCTACAGAGTGAGTTCTAGGACAGCCAGGGCTATACAGAGAAACCCTGTCTCGAAAAACCAAAAAAAAAAAAAAAGGAAAAAAAAAAAAGGAAAAACAAAGAAGAAGAAGAAGAAGAAGAAGAAGAAGAAGAAGAAGAAGAAGAAGAAGAAGAAATGACAGAGGTGATGGGTTATGGTTTTAACTTCGGTAGTTGGGAAGCAGAGGGAGGCCATCTCTGTGACTCTGAGGCCAGACAGAGCTACATAATGAGATCATCTAAAAATAAGAAAGAGGGAGGAGATGGGGAGGGGGAGGAGGATGGAGGAGGAGGAGGGGAGGGGGATGGAGGAAGGAAGGGGAGGGGGGAGAGGGGAGGGAAGAGGGAGAAGGGGAGGAAGAGGGAGGGAGAGGGGAGAGGAGGAGGGGGAAGAGGGAGAGAGGGAGAAAGAGGGGGAGGGGGAAGAGGGAGAGGGGGAGGAAGAGGGAGAGGGGAGGGGGAGGGGGAAGAAGGAGAGGGGGAGGAAGAGAGGGGGGAGAGGGAGAGAGGAGGGGGAGGGGGAAGAGGGAGAGGGGGAGGAAGAGGGAGAAGGGAGGGGGAGGAAGAGGGAGAGAGGAGGGGGAGGGGGAGGAAGAGGGAGAGAGGAGGGGAAGGGAGAGAGGGAGTGAGGGGGTGAGGGAGAAAGGTAGGCAGGCAGGCAGCAAAGCTTACTTGTATCAGTGCAGCAAGCATCTTTCCGGATTCCGGTCACAGGACCCCACCACAAATGCTTCAGGAGCCCTAAGGTGAGGGCAGGGCTCTGACCTGGCTGACTAGCTGCTCTGCCTGTTGATTTCAGGGGCTCCTGGTCATCCATGGACTTGTTATCTTTGAACACTGCCCTGAGCACCAAGCAAGTGAAATGTCAGCCTGGAGCCTGCACGAGGGCTCCTCACCCCACCCCCAGCTCCGGAGGCAGGCTGCTGGCGACTGTGCTGGCACAACCGCTCTCTCAGGCTACCTTGATGACTCAGACAAATGACTGAGTCAGAGAGTTTGTCTCTCCAGCCCTTGAATGTTGCCTGGAACATAGCAGGCACTCAATAAATATTCAGTGCACAAATGCTGAACTAATCTGAAGCTTTTTTTTTTTTTCCAACTAAAGCACTTAGGGTACCGGGGACCTCTGCTTCTGGACATAAATTGCAAGTTATTTTAAAGGATTTTCGTGTTCTCAGGAAAGACTCCTGGAAGAACATCTATTGTCTAATGAGCAATTACTGATTGCCAGGCCAGGGTTTGGTACCATGTGCCCAAAATCCATGTTTCATCAAGGATGGTTCCCGTGGAGGAGCACCAAGAATGAGCAGCTAAGGAGGTTGGACAGTTGGAGGTTGGAGAGGTGGCTCAGTGGTTAAGGACACTGGCTGCTCATGCAGAGGACCTGGGTTCAGTTCTCAGCACCCACATGGTGGCTCACAACCATCTGAAACTCCAGTTCCAGGGATTTGAACCCTTCTCCTGACACGGTGTACATAAATACATGAATACAAAATACTTGTAAGCATAAAATAAGTGAATACTGAAGGGAAAGAAAACTACCAGGCAAGGGCAGGGGAGGAACAGAGGGTGTAGCTCAGGCTAGCCCCCTGCTCTGGGCTCAACCCACAGTCCTCTGTGGACGTACATACTTGTAATACCAGGTACTGCAAAGGTAGAGGCAGGAGGACCTTGAAGGTCAAGTCATATAAAAATAAATATAAGGTTCAGGGTCATCCTCAGCTACATATCAAGTTCAAGGGCATCATGGGCTACTCAAGATTCTCTATCAGTAATAATAATAATAATAATAATGCCATCTGGTGGTGGCACACGCCTTTAATTCCAGCACTTAGGAGGCAGAGGCAGGTGGATCTCTGTGAGTCTGAGGCTAGCCTGGCCTACAAAGCAAGTTCAGGACATCCAGGGCTTACCCAGAAAAACCCTGTCTCGAAAAACCAAAATAAATAAATAAATACACAAATATATACATAAACACATAAATAATAAACTAAAGTGAAAAAAGAAAATAATACTGATCTAGCAAGGCAAGCGTGGTGACTGAGACTGAGGCAGGAGGATTACTGTAAATTCAACGATGTTTTGGGCTACAGAGTGAATCCCAGGCCAAGCTTGGCTACGGTGTTAAGACTCGCTCAAACAACTGAAAGAACTAAGTGACTGTTGAGGAAGGAGATCTATAGATCCCGGGGCCTTGCCTTAAACCTGCTTATTGAAACCTGTGGGTATCAGGCTAGGACTGCGCCTGTCTGTCTCCTTTTCTCTGTGTGGGACAGAGATCAAGCCTGGCTGTTGAAATCTACACCTTTTTTTGTTTTTGAGAGTCTTTTTTAACCCTTGACCTCTCTATACTGGAGGCTAACTGAACCTCTGGACGTTCATTAAGCCCTTGCTCCTCTTTCTTGACCCCAGTCAAATTTTGCCTGCTTCGCTCTACCATTGTCAAGGTCACCATGGACCTCCATGTTTCTGGACCTTGAGACTTTTTTTTTTTTTTTTTTTTTTTTACAGGGTCTCTCTGTATAGCCCTGGCTGTCCTGGAACTCACTCTGTAGCCTCTGCCTCTGCCTCCCAAGTGCTGGGATTACAGGCGTGTGCCACCACCGCCCGGCTTTTTTGCTTTTTTGCTTTTTTTTTTTTTTTTTTTTGAGACTTTTTTTTTTTTTTTTAATGTTTTGTTTGTCAAGACAGGGTTTCTCTGGGTAGCCCTGGCTCTTCTGGAACTCACTCTGTAGACCAGGCTGGCCTCGAACTCAGAATTCCACCTGCCTCTGCCTCCCAGAGTGCTGGGATTACAGGCGTGCGCCACCACGCCCGGCCCATGCCTGGCTCTTTAAGATAAGGTCTCTGTGTACTTGCAGCTGGGCTGAAACTCCCTACATAGATCAGGCTGGCCTCAGCCATGCAGAGTCACTGGAGTTAAAGGCCTGTCCCATCATGCCCAGTTTCACAATAAAATATCCTGCCATCCTTCAGCAGTTTGGGTCTGTTTCACACCTTCCTCCCATCTCTCTGGATGCTCCTTAAATTGTTTAGTTTCTAGAGCTATTTTATTTCTGAGTCAGAGTCTCACGTAGCCCAGGCTGACCTCAGACTCAGGCTGTAGCTGAAGACGACCCAGAACTTCGGAATTTCTCCATCTCTCGAGCGCTAGTGTCACAGTGGGCGCTCGCTCACCCACGCTCTGGTTTGTCGGAGGCCGGGGATTGAATGCAGGGCTTTGTGTATGTCCGGCAAGCAGTCTACCAACTGAGTACAACCTCACCCCTCCTCTCTCTCTTTCTTAATGAGACCTTCGTGGGGGGGTGTGTGTCCCTCTCCCAGATCTTACTCAGGGCCCAAGTGTCTCACCTGTTCGCCGCCTTCTACACGCCTGTGATGCTCTCATCCGTCAGCCCCACTTTGCCCAAGTTGAAACTGCCGTGCCCAGCTAGCTGCCTAGGAGAGGCCTAAAGCTGGGTGCTCAACCTCAGATGTAATCTGTCCAAAGAGGACCCCCCCTTCCCTCCTCAAGCCCCCTCCTTCCATTTCTTTGTCTTAAGTAGGAGCAATTCCACCTTTCCATTGGCTTAAGACAAAACTCTTGTAGCCGTGCATTATTTGTTTTTTTTTTTTTTAAAGATTTATCTATTTTATGTGAATACACTGTCACTCCCTTCAGACACCCCAGAAGAAGGCATCAGATCCCATTACAGATGGTTGTGAGCCACCATGTGGTTGCTGGGAATTGAACTGAGGACCTCTGGAAGAGCTTTGGGTGTTCTTAACCGCTGAGCCATCTCTCCAGCCCTAGCTGTGCCTTAATTAACACAAAATTTAAGTTGTGTTTACGTCTTTGTACGTTTTCGGGCCTGTGTGGGTATGCACGGGCCTGCACATGCCGCGGCTTTTGTGTGGAAGGACAGCCCACAGGAGTCTGTTCTCTCTCTCCACAAAGCACATTTGGGAAATCAAACTTGAGCAGTGAGGATTGGCTGTACCCGCCAGGCCACCTCACCAGGCCGTCCAAGTTTCCTAGCTCTTCTCTTTCTTTAACAGAATCAGCAAATTCTGTGACAATACATACCGAACCTGCCCGCTTCTCCATCCTCACAGCCACTACTCAGGTTCAGGGTAGCGTCCGTCCTCCCTCCTAAATGCTTTCAGCCTTGAGCTTGCAGTCTGTTCTCCATGTGACAGCCTAGTGACCTGTAAAATCTAGTGTCAGATCATGGCACTCTTCCACTCACCCCCCACCCCCAACTCCCATGTCACTCAGCAAAAGCCAAATCCCTTACAAGGTCCCACAGAGCCCTACAAAGTCTCCCTCTCTGCAGATGGCACACACTGCCAGGAGCACCTACCTGTCAACCTCCTCACCTTGTTCGCGCCTTGTGCTCAAGTACTCCGATACCTATGGGCTCCTCTCGAGGAGAAGATCTTTGATGTTTTTGCAGTGCTGAGAGTTGAATCCAGGACCTTAGGCAGTCTAGGCTGACCTCAAATTTGCTGTGTAGTCAAGGATGACCTTGAACTCCAGATTCTCCTCCATCAGTCCCACCCACCCACCCCCACTCCCCCAAGTGGTAAGATAGTAGGTGTGATCACATCCTGCGCCCTTGAAGTCAGTGCTATGAATTATGAAGAAACCTCATTATACTGAAATATAACTCTCAAGATGTTTTTAAAATGTGCAACACACTAATATGTGTGCTTTATTAGATTACAAATGCAGCGTAATTTGACATAGTGACGGCATTGTAGGGTATCAGTAACAACTGGAATGGAGTATGAAAACACCTGCGATTTGAACCAGTAACCATGTCACAGGTGTACTTAATAGCGAAGATTTGTTGTCCTTATTCATATTAGAGGAACATGCTACGTTTTACAGATGGAATTGCAGATGTGACCTTTTCTCCCATCAAAAGTCAAAGCCCCTGAATTCTACCCATGTACTTATGGAGGGGAGTACCCCTAAACTCCTCGTGAAGAAGCCTTGGTTAAAGCTGGGCGTGGTGGCCCAAGCCTGTAATCCCAGCACTTGGGAGGCAGAGGCAGGCGGATTTCTGAGTTCAAGGCCAGCCTGGTCTACAGAGTGAGTTCCAGGACAGCCAGGGCTATACAGAGAAACCCTGTCCCCCCCCCAAAAAAAAAACAAATCAAAAAATCAAAAAAAAAAAAAAAAAAAAAAAAAAAAAAAAAAAGGCCGGGCATGGTGGCGCACGCCTTTAATCCCAGCACTTGGGAAGCAGAGGCAGGCGGATTTCTGAGTTCGAGGCCAGCCTGGTCTACAGAGTGAGTTCCAGGACAGCCAGGGCTACACAGAGAAACCCTGTCTCGAAAAACCAAAAAAAAAAAAAAAAAAAAAAAAAAGAACGTACCTTCTTCTCACGCGCGCGTGCGCGCACACACACACACACACACACACTCACCTGCCATCTTCTCAGACCATCCAAAGTAAAACTGTACCCCTTAGATCTGATGCCTTCTTCTGGCCTCTGCAGGCACTGCACATACATAAAACACAGATATACATGCGAGCGCGAGAGACATCTATAAACATAAAATAAAAATAAATCTTAAAAAAATTAAAATTGTACCCCTATACTCTTTTGATTTGCAATTGAATTTTTCACTGTAGCACTTAATTATCTTCAAACACACCAACACACATTGTAATCCCAGCATTTGGGATTGCAGAGAACTTGAGGGTAGCCTGGGTTACACAGTGAATTTGAGGCTAGTTTTGGCTCACACTTGATTATTTGTTTCCTTGTCTGTCTGTTTGTTTGTTTTCAGGGCTGGAGAGATTGCTCTTGTAGTGGACAGGAGTTTTGTTCCCAGAATTCAAGTCAAGTGGTTGACAGAACCTGGAATTCAGCTCCAGTGTCTCTCTCTCTAGTCTCCACAGGCACCTTGCATTCACACACAGATATCCACAAACAGGCACACACGTATACATAATTAAAACTAGAACACAATTTAAATTTTATTTCCTCCTTTTCCCTTTTTTTCCCCCTGGGGGTGGAGGCTATTCCATTCAACTTGTCCCATTTTGCTGATTTGGTTGAGCTGAATTCTCTGTGTAGCCCAGACTAGTTTTTAACTCTTGGCAATCCCCCTGTCTCAGCTTCCCAAGTTCTGAGATTATAGGTGAGATTATATCGTTCTGAGATTATATAATCATGATGCCTGGCTAGACAGATTTCATATTTAATTAAGTTATGTACATAATGAATAAAAATCAGCCTCACTGTTATCGTTTTTTGTTAGCATGTCCAAGGTTAGCTAGCCTTAGACTAAGTAGCACAAAGCTCTGCGGAATCCAAGGACTGGAGGGGATTTGGGTCCTAAGCCAGTGGTATTTCCTAAGGACTGTTTAGGGGGCCCTGGCTTGGCCCCCAGTTAGGAAACTGTGTCGAGGACTATACAGGGCTGTTGTTCTTGCCGAGATCAATCATAATAGCACGACTCCTTTTCTCCGGCGTATAGCAAAAGCGAAGGGTAATGACACCAGTGCCAAGGTCACCTGCACTTGGGTGTCCCCTCTCCACTGCCAGCCTTGGAAACTTGTTTCTAAGGCCTTTCTGAAGAGGGTAATGGGCTCTTGTGGGGATGAAATGGACTAGCTTGCGCACAGGGCTCAGAAGGAAGCACGTGCGCATGCGTGCGGCGTTCATCCCTCCCCTGTCATCTCTCTAGGTCATTGTACAATTCCTTGCCAAGACACTTTCCCATCCCAGTTCATGGGCTCCCAATGGCCAAGAGGAACAGTTTGTCCTGTCCTCTCCTGCACAGACACCCAACCCCCAGGCAAAAGATCAACTCTGTGGGTCACTTTAGACCCTGCCTCTGTTCATGTGTCTCTACCTATGTCCCGGATTCACGGCTGACAGTTATCAGGACCTTGTCCATACATAGCCCATTGCTTCCAATCAGCTCCTCTTCTAAGTCCTCTTTCTGTGCACACTGGAGTTCTTGTATGTATGCTCAGGGGAAGTCTTGCCTAGCATGGGCAAGGCCCTGGGTTCAATCATAAGTAACAACAGCAAAAAGAAAAGGCAGAGCCGGGCGGTGGTGGCACACGCCTGTAATCCCAGCACTTGGGAGGCAGAGGCGGGTGGATTTCTGAGTTCGAGGCCAGCCTGGTCTACAGAGTGAGTTCCAGGACAGCCAGGGCTACACAGAGAAACCCTGTCTCGAAAAACAAAAAAAAAAAAAAACAAAAACAAAAAAAAAAAAAAAAGAAAAGGCAGGAGCTGGAGATATGGCTTGGTAGTTAAGAGCACTTGCTGCTCTTCCAAAGGACCTGAGTTCAGGTCTCAACCATACACATTAGGTGGCTCACAACCATCTGTAACTCCAGCTACTGAGAGCATCCCATGCGGCTGGCCTGCCTCACCTGCACACATCCCCACCTGCCCACCTGCAGACACATAGTTAAAAGCAGGGGCACGTGTACCTATACATCATTACAAATAATTGAAAAATAGGGTTTATGAGGAAGAAGACATGAGCAAAGCACTCAGGTGTGCTGTGTATTGTTAGCCGGGTCCTGCCTCACTCATAGGGAGTGTAGTAAATTTACAAATTCTCATACATGGGTATGTAATGTGCTCATGTGGTCTCTTGGAATCTTCAGCTCACCAAGGTGGAAACAGACCCAGAGAGAGAGAGAGAGAGAGAGAGAGAGAGAGAGAGAGAGAGAGAGATCTATTCACCAGTTTGCCTCACACAGCCTTCTGAAAAGGAAAGGCAGGATTAGAAGCCATTAGACACTCTGTTGGGCACTCCCAGGCTGCAACACCTGTTAGCAGACACTGACCTTGGCCTGGGAAAATCTTCTCAGTGGACCACTGAGAACCAAAGCCAGGGAGGGCTAACTGTGAGGTGATTAGGAGCCAGCCCCTCCCCTTGCCAGACAAGCCTCTTCAAACTTTGTGAATGAAGGCCAAAGAAAAGTTTTGCTGGGGGCTTCCTTTGAGTTCATCTTTTTCTTGCTGCAGAAAGCGCTGGTCCCTCATGTCCGTCCCTCTTTGTTGAAGAGACAACCTCCCTGTCAGAGGATCTGCGTTCTTATGAGTTTGTTTATTATTAGATTTATTTCTCCTATAAGCAAATGTGTTCACAACATTCCATCGGGGAATCTTCTTAATTGTCACATAAATGTCATCTTATGTAAATTGAATATTTATCTTTGCATGCAAGAGGGGTGGGGGTGGAGGGGAAAGGAAAAATAAACAACCTTCAGTCTTGGAGAGGGAAAGGGATTTGAAACTCATCCACCTGCCTTCAAAAACAAAGGTGAGTTGGGGGAAAATCGCTGGATTATCTTGGAGGGGGTAGCATACATTGGCAAGGATGAGATGCCTTAGGGATGCTGGGCCAGGCTTTCCCAAAACCTCAGCCCGAAGCTAGCTAACCTCCCCAGCTGGAGCATTCCCAGGAAGCAAACGGTTGCCCCCCACGTGCCTACCCATCCAGGAGGCCTGCCCTTTTCCTTCCTAGAGAGAAGGTGAGCTCCCCAGGCTCAGCGGGTTGGGTGGGTGTGGCCCGCAGCTCAGGGAACCGACCCAAGGCTCCGCCACAGCCGGCTAGCCGCCCGACAGCCCGCCCGCCTGGCGAGCGCAGGCTCTTCTTCCAGAAACTGCGAGGATTGGAGAGCACTGTTTGTGCACCACAAGGTCAAGTCGGGAAGTGGAGTCGGAGGAGGAGGGGCGAGAAGGAGAGGGTGGGGAGAGGGGCGCCCCGCTTCTCTGCCAAGTACCAGCCCTGGGAAGTTGCCCCTCGGTTTTTAACCCTTTGCGGTTATAAGATGCACGAGGCAGGAGGAAGGGGGTACCCGGGGGCAAACTCCTCCTGAGGCTAGGACATGTTGCCACCCTGCTAGCCACCCACCCATCACAGTGCGCCTCACCCCCCCACCCCCGGAAATGCAGGGCAGCACCGGGCGCCAGGAGGCACCCGCGAGGGGGAGGGGGCATCGAGCCCAAGAATGGACCCCCCCCTCTAAGGACAACCCCTCTCTTCCGGAGGTCGCCCACAATTTCAACTTTCCCTGCCTAGGATGCTAGTTTGCATTTGGTGTGGGTGGGGGAGGAGGACCGCGCCCCCTCCCCCAGCCCCATGCGCGCCCCTCCCCTGCACTCCTGCCAGCACTTTCTGCTCTCTTCTGGCGCTGCAAAAAACGCCACGCGATTTACTCGATTTCGATTTTTAAACCAGTGATTCCGAAACCGGGCGGGGGGCGAGGGTCTTCCAGCACCGGAGTCCCTGGGGGTGGGGTGGGCGGGCCGGGTACTCCGTGCAAGCCTCCTTTCCTCCGCGAGTGTCGCCTCCAGGCTGTTATTTGCAAAGAAACGTCTTTTTGACGCAGGGAGAAATGGCAAATTTTAAGTACGTCATTAATATGGCGCCAAAAGATTTTTTTAAGTATAAGCTTGCTTTTTTTTTTTTTAAGGTTGTGGGGGGCTCCGCCTGGGTCTGGGGCGCGAAGGGGGCGGGGTGTGAGCAGAAAGTGTGAGTGAGCGAGTGGAGGGGCGGGGTATGTGTGTGAGTGTGTGAAGTGTGAGCCGACCTGATGGGACTTGCACGGGCTCAGCCGGCGCTCGGGCCCGGCCCTGGGGACAGGGCGGGCTGGGGGCGCCCCGGAGTCCACGAGGAGTCCGGGCCCGCGTGCAGGCGGGCGGGTGACCGTGCAAGGCACCCCCCCGGGGGGGGGCCCCCGCAACGCTACCTGGGACTGTCGCCCGAGCCAAACAACTGGGGGGGGGGAGAACGACAGGGGGGTGCCGGGAGCGGAGATCCGAGTGAATTAGAAAAAAGTGGCTACTCCCCCTCCCTCTCTTCTTGCCCGCCCCCACCCCACCCCCACCCCAACACATTTTTTTTCCCCCTCTAAAGAGATCACAAGGAAGTCTTGGTTTAAAAAGAAACATACACAGGGGGTTGGTGAATGGTGCCGACCGCGGCCATCGCAGTTGGAGGCTATTTTTTTGGGGGGTGAGTAGCGTCCATGGAGTTACTTTGCGCCCACTCCTAGTGGCACCAGCTCTGGGCTGGAGGGCTGACCATCTTCCCAGCAGGGGTGCGGGGCTTGGGGGGGACGCCGCGGCCCGGTCGCCTCCCTCGCCACGACCCCGGATGGATGCGCGCCCCCCGCCCTCCCGCGCCGGCCCCAGGAGCTCCTGGCTTCGGGAGCATCCTTCCCGCGCCGGCCCCCGCCGCGGCGCGTAGCCGAGGGCAGCGCCCCTCGGGAGGGCACCGCGGAGCAAGGTAAGAGCCAGCCCCCAGCGGATGGGCCCTGCGCATCTCCACGGCATTATTTTGTGGGCTTTTTTTTTTTTTTCAACAGATCTGCCAGTGCTCCTCGCTCCCTCTCTCTCTTGCTCGCTCGCTCCCTCTCTCGCTGGCTGCCTGTTCTAGGAAGCCAGCGCGGGGGGTGGGGGGGGGACGCACAGCTCTGGGGAGAGAGATTGCGCATGTTGGTCAGCCGTGTTTTAAAGAGTACAGTGCGGGGAGGCTGAGAGGGGCGCATGCAACAACTTTTGGAAGGGTGAGCCTGGCGACCTTCTTTACTAATGACTGCGGCAAAGCGCCCCTGGGCCGGCGAGGGGGGCGCGGGCGGGTGGGGGCGCTGGGGCTGCAACTTGCCTCGCGGGCTCCGGCCCGCCCGAGGGGCTGCGGCGCGACCGGGGTGCGGGGTGGGGAGGCCGAGTGGCGGGCACCAGGGCACGGGAAACCTGGAGCTATCTGCCCTTCTGTCTCCCCGAGTTTCATTTTGTTGATACGCAGCACGTCCGGGTGCCGAACCGGGCTGAGCCGATGCACATGACCCCGCGCTGGGCTCACGTGCAGCCGGTCCGGTCCTAGACACCTTCCGGGGGCCACCGCCTCCGCCCTGCGCCCCCTTTCCAGGCTGGGTGCACGCGGGAGCTGCACGCGGGGGCAGCATGCTCGGTTCTTGGGTTCAGAGGCATTGCACAAATTAGTTTTTTTTTTTTCTTTTTAAGGGGCGGGGGACAACGTTCCCAGGTGAGTGCTGGGTGCGCAGCCCAGGCAGCCAGGGTGCATACTGGGGTAGTGGACAGCAGCTCTCCGGTGCTGCGCGGGAGTCCGGTGGGGGAGAGGCACTGCGAGAGTGGAAATGTACCGGCGACGGCCGGAGCGGCGGGTGCGCGCTCACAGAGCGACGGCAGGGGGCGTGGCCCTTGTTTACCTTCTTCCAACTCTGCTGGTTCGCGTCCTGCTTCAGGGACGACTCTGCAGCTCCCCCCCCCCTTCCCTCCGCCCTTACTAAACTCTGGGTGGTACCTAGGAGCAGCATACAAGTGGAGGGCCCTGCCTGGGACACAACGCACCTGACCCCAAAATGAGTGACATTGCAGCCCCCGCCCCCACCAAACACTGCTGCAGTCCTTCTGCCGGATCCCCGGCCCCGCCCCGCCCCCGGCAGTGGCATCTTCCCGGCTCACCTCCTTCCTCCCTCTCCCTCTCTCCTTCCCACCCACTTGCCTGCGCCTGCGGAGCGGCTCTCGCTCGCCCACTCCCCGCCTGGGTGCAGACTTGTGGCTCCCCATGGTCCCTTCCCGCCCATCCCTGGGTTCTGAGACATCCTCTTCTCCGAGCAAGGGGTGATCCTGGGTCAGCTTGGAGACTCGTAGCTTTTCTGCCGGAGGGTGAGGACATCTGCAAAACCGGCTTGGAGGCTTCCCTCTACCTTCCAGAGAGGCCCAGCCAGCTCAGCCCGGTCCCCCTACTGCACACCTCTGTCCCGCTCAGTACCCCCGCCCCCACCCAGGGCTCAGTTGCCCTTCCCCGAGTCCCCTAGACCCCTCCCCCGCCCCGGGCGCCAAGCCCACCCACCTCCTGGCACCGCCCCCGGCCCGAACCGCCTCTTGCCCTTCCTACGCCTGGGCCGGAGCCCCCCGCAGCCACCTCCGGCTCCTCCTCCCGGCTCCCGCGGTCGGAATCACGCCGGCGCGCCTCCAGCCTGCGTGCCCGCCGCCCGCCGCCAGGGGCAGGCTGGAGGCGCGCAACCCTCTTCTAATCCCCTTAGCCGCTACAGCCGGCCTGTGCACTTTTTTTTTTTTTTTTTTTTTAAAACCAGCTTGGCCTCAGGCCTCCTGCTGGGGGGGCGGGGGAGGGGCGCCGGGTTTCTTTTTGCCCGGGGGTGCATGGCACTGGCTATCCCGGGTCTCTGCAGATTTCCCTACTTCACCCTTGCCCCTAGTACTCCCCACCTCTTCTGCAGGATTCCGAGGTACAAAGTTTTACCCAGAGGCAGTTTGTAAGAGGTCAATGGGAGGGATTAAGGTTGTTTTCAGAGAAGTGCCAGAGGGGTTAGGGAGGGGCGGCGAGGGGGGGGTCCCATTTTGAAATGAAGGGTTCTGAGCCCGGAAGAACTGTTCGGATGCTCCCTTCACATATTTGCAAACAGACCGGAGCTTGGGAGCTGGGTTCTCCTCCCAGAGTGGCACTGCCTCTCCTGTCACTGGTAAAATTCCCAGTAGGACATTTGGCAGAAGATCCCGGCAGAGGGTTGCCAACCAAGCCTGGCCCTGTTTCCTGGGTTCCCAGGGTGCTAACTTCTTTTTCCCCCCCTCTCCTGATTTCTCCCCACCCCACCCCCCTTAGGGCCCTAGGCGAACACACCAGCCCTCCGGGCCCTCCTGTCCAGTCTTCCTTGGGCGGGTTGGGACTCGCAGAGCAATCTACTAAGCAGGCAAAGGAAAATAAGAGAATGAACTGTAAGGGGGGAAAGAATGAGTAATAAAACTGACCCAGTCAAGGAGAAGCTTTTATGTTTAGGCTATGCTATTTGCTTTTTAGGTCACAGGCTGCAAAAACAGGCTTTGATCCGAAGTGGGCGAATAATTTATTGAGAAAGTTTGCATGGTGTCTGTGGGGGGGGGGGATGCTTGTTTGATCTGGAGCCCTCTCCTCGGTTGTTCCGAGTGCTGTTGGCTGCTGTGTTGAGTGGGAAAGCATTTGGTTCCACAGTAAATGCCTTTTAGAGGGGACTCCTCACCCTATGCAGCAGGACTTAACAGCGAATGTTGGCTTTGAAACTGTTTGGCCAAGGGTCTCCCCAACACTCTCGGAGATGAAGTGTTAAAGGGCAGAGTTGTTTGGGCTCTGGATACAGCAAATATTTCCAGAGTGCTTTCCCATCCAGCTTGCTTTTCCTTTCCCTGAATTGCCTGGGTAAACAGCCAGTGACTCCTGTCCAAGAAGCTGTCAAAGATCCCGGCCACTTAGTTCTCATTGATAGTGTGTATGCGGGGGTCCCCAGGCCCCTGTTGCACTTTATTATCTAAGTGTAAGCCTTTGACGCTGCCTCCCCTGTGCTTGAGGCTGTGGGCAGGATATTCCGATTATTTATAACCAGTGTTTCTATTAGACTAGAAGGTGGTTGGTTGCCTCGGGGTCCCCCTACCAAATGCTTCACTGTATGGGCGACAAGCTGTCTGGAGACCTTGTGGATGGGTGTTTGGGTTGCATGAGAGGTTGCCAGGCTAGAGTTGGAGGTGTGTGTGTGTGGGGGGGTAACTTTGACTTGTCATGTCCCCCATGGGATGGGACACTTAGACGCTTAAATGGGTGGTCTCAGCTCAAAGCTTGGGTACTACTGGAAAGTTGGTTCTGGAACCTTAGGCAGCCCTCTAAGCTTCTGGTCAGAAATCTTGGAGTTTGGAAAACTTCATCCATGCCGTAAGCCTTCCTGCAAACGTGAAGCCCTTTGACCATTGGAGTCAGAGAGCCAAGGTTTGAATGTAGCTTCCAGCTGTGGTAAAGGCGCTGTAGGTCTTAGTTGACCTATCAGCCAGTGGGATTGATAACAATGCCTGTCTCTAGGTGAGCATGGGAAGGAGGATTGTATTAAAAGACTAAACCTGGGTATAACGATGTAGCTGATGGTCAAGCACTTGTCTAGCAATTCCAAGGCCCTGGGTTCTAGCAGTGTAATAAGTGAAAAGAGAAGGAAAGAGAAAGAGAAAGCCTAAGTTGTATGGTAGCACGCCGCACAGCGTTACCGCTCTATTAATGAACTGAGGCAAGCCAGTATAGATGCACTATGGCCTTTGATCTGTGAGCCCCAGGCTAGGTCAGAAAGCCAGCTGTCTTCTCTGAAGAATGAGCATCTGACAGGTGCCCGTGGGCAGCTAGACTTAGGAATGGTCCACTGAGATTTGCCCTGTGGGGCAAAGAGTAAGGTTGAGGAAGTATTGAAGGATAAATTAGGGAGAGCCCGCCACACTCTCGGGATCTCCTTGGTGGGGTTGTGGAACTGGCCTGTGTGGTAGTTACTGTAGGCACTGGAAGCTGGGGCCTGGTTGGGACACTGAGGCAGGCGGTGGTGTGGCAGGAGAGGGCTCCAGCTCCTTTCAGGCTTGGAGAAGTAGAGTTGACAGTCACAGACAGCAGCTCTCTTGCCCTGTGTGCACAGAATCATTTTTTTGTATCTGCAGTTATTGTCCCTGAGAAGGCATTAAAGTTAATGAGAGATGGGAAAGAGTGGGGCTCTGACCCCCGCTCGAAACAGTTTAAGAGTGTGCGAGTTCTTGTTTTCTGAACGTCTGGCCTTCCCTGCAACAAGGAGGCTCTGAGGACAGGTTTTCCAGCCGAAATATCATTAAATTGTATTAGCATCTTATTACACACACGCCTTTGCGGTCTGCCTCAGACAGGGAGAGTTTTTGTTTCTCTCTGAGAGATTGTGTCTGGAATGGTAAATTGCCTACTTGAAGCCCCCCCCTCCTTTTTTTTTTTTTTTTTTAAAGGAGGACGGAATCCTGCTGTGTGTGTGAGGGCAGGCCTGGTGGCCCCTGGAGAGGAGAGACCGAGGGAGGCCAGGTTGGGGTGTTGTAACTGCCCCAGGGAGTGGCTGCCGGAGCTGGCCTGAAAGACCCACTGTTCCCAGGGTCAGCTGGGAGGGCGTTAATGGAGGCCCAGGGTGTTTATTTGAATTTATTTGCAGAGACATCTTTAAAAGAGACTGGCATTGGGCAGTGGTGTTCTAGGGCCAGAACTTTAGGGGGTGGGGTGGGGGGGCTCAGGCCTGTGTGGCCTGTGCTGCCAAGAAAACATCTGCCACCAAATTGCTGCCCTATTACTGGGTTGACATTGGTCATTAGCCAGGAGCCCAACCAAATAAAGCTGCCTGGAAAATGTGTAGGGTCAAGACTGGGAAGGAGGACTGTGCAAACAGGAGGGAATCTTGGGCTAGGGTGTCAGTTTCTGCCAGTAGCAGGCCAGCCAGCTGGGCTGTGTGGTCCTGACACTCCATGAGGGAGGGACCCGTAGTGTGTTCAGGACTCCCCATTATACTGGGTGCAGTGTGAGAGTTCCTGGCATTCACACAAGGATCTAGCCAGACATGCTCTCTACTCATTCCCGAGGACAGTTGGCGAGTAGCTCGACACGCTGATGCGCGTGCGCTCTGAAAACAGGGGGACCGGGGCAGCTCGTTTCTCTAAATAGGGTAATGGTCAAAAAACTGACCCTGGCAGCTGGCACAGCTTGTGCCCAGGTCTGGAAGCAGGAAGAACCTTTAAGCTTGGAAGAGGAAACAAAAAGAGGCCAGAGGCTGTAGCTCCTTGGTGAGGTCTTGCCTTGTGTGTATGAGGTCCTAGGTCCAGTCCCCACTGTTGCAAGAGCGATGCCACCGTTGCGGCATGTAGGGAGGAAAGGGATCATCGCTGTGACCTTTAGGTAGGCAGGGTCCCTACTGGTTTAGGTCTTGCTGGGCTATGGAGATCTGGCCTTGCTCAGCTGGAAGCCTGTGAAGGAGTATACAGGGTTGGGAGTGAGGCTGGAGTTAAGCTTGGAAGATCTCTGTGGGTGCCGTGTGGAGTTTGGATTCTGTGAAGGAGGTCGGGAAAGGGAGGACATGAACTGAGATGGACCCAGGTGGGAGGATGGGCTTGAGCCAGTCGGGGAAAGTGGGTGTGGTCGGGACTTTAGGAGGCACAGAGCCCTTAGCCTACGGCTTCCTTGAGGGGCATGCTGGTTACTCGCAGTCCAAAGGAGAGCTTCGTGTGTGTGTGTGTGTGTGTGTGTGTGTGTGTGTGTGTCCATACTGGGGGTGGTATCACAAGTGCCGTGGAGCCAGAACAATGGCAAGAAAAGACCTTTCCTCTCCCACCCCACCCCCTTCCCTTCTCCCTCCAGCCCCATTCGCTCCGAGACACACACACACACACACACACACACACACACACACACGCTCTCTCCGGCTCATAGTTTTTGTTTGTTTGTTTGTTTTTAGATTTGTTTCTCATTACAGATGGTTGTAAGCCACCATGTGGTTGCTGGGATTTGAACTCATGACCTCCAGAAGAGCAGTCAGTGCTCTTAACCGCCATCTCACCAGCCCTAACAAGATTCTTTTTGTCTTGTTTTGTTTTTTGTTTTTAATGTATGTGAGTAACTATAGCTGTCTTTAGATACACCAGAAGAGGGCATCAGATCCCATTACAAAAGGTTGTGAGCCACCACGTGGTTGCTGGAAATTGAACCCTGGTCCTCTGGAAGAGCAGCCAGTGCTCTTAGCCACTGAGCCATCTCTCCAGCCTGTAAAGACCTTTGTTACTTAGACTCTTCTTTGCAGATGGATTACAGGACCAATTCTTATGCGTCTCGGAAGTGAGTGCCGTATGTCAGTGAAGTCATCTACCGGAGCAGAAACTTGGACTTGAGAGAACTGGGAGGAGGGGGTGTTAGAGAGGGAAAACCTGAGGCCAGGCAGACTGAGCAGCGCGCTCTCTCTCTCTCTCTCTCTCTCTCTCTCTCTCTCTCTCACACACACACACACACACACACACACACACACACACACATTTCGCTGCCTTAGGCCGTCCACCCCTCCCTCTCTTGCCAGTGAGCCAGGTGATTTGAGAGACTCAGGGCTGCCTTGTTGATGAGGCTGGGTGTTGGATGACAGGCTACCTGTTGGTTTCTGGGTAAGGACTCAGTAGAGTAAGAAGGGTGTGGTCAGCTCTGGTCACTGCCTATGCTTTTCAAGGGGCCGACCTCTACAGGGCTGTCCGTTCTGGCCCAAGGCTGCTGAACGCTGACTAGCCGGTGTCCGTAAGGCGCCTCAGCCATGCCGACGAGCTCGGTCTTCGCACTCATTTATTCACTCTCGCCAGCTGAGTTCCGCCAACAGATGTGTTTAGTTTGGCCCTTTCAGGGTGTGCTTCAAATTCTGACTCAGTCGCCAGCATTTTAAATTCTGGAGATGTATGGGGAAGTCAGATCCAGTTTACCTCCTAGGGGGAAGTACTTCTTTGCCAACATTTCTGGACTTGTGAGTGCTGGGGCTAAGATTTGACCACCACCCCACCCCACCCCACCCCCGGCACCCCTAAACCCATGGCCCCTGCTCCTCTTCCTGGACTGGAAGTCACACCCGGGGACTTGTGCATGCTGAGCACATGGCTGGCTACTCCTGAGCTCTATCGTCAGCCCCCCAGCCAGCTGTTAGTGTTGCAGGAGATCCTGGTTTGGAGGTACTGTTGCCCTCTTTGCAGAAACAGGGAATTGTGGGAGACATTGGATTGGCGAACTTACAGCCACACAGTGACGGGGCTAGGTTGGGCCAGGTGTGGTCTACGGCCAGAGTTCTTTTCAAAGTCAGCCTTCCTCAGATCCTGGATGTCACAGAGCGGTGACGGTTTTGGTCCTGGGTTACCTCTCTGTTGCAAAGAGGTCATGAAAGTCTGATGGTCAGGAATTGGGTCTGTTACAAACTCTGTCATCTAGCTCCTGAGGCTCCTTTTCCTCATGTCTTAGACTGTTAAATTAGATGCAATTGGCATAGCTGGCAAGGGCTGTCCTGGGAGCTCCCTGGGGTCCTTGTGTGCTGGAGGAAGCCCCTGTCTGTCCGAAGGGGCGAGGTTCCTGCTTCCTGGGTCACTTGCACTGCCGAGTGTCTCTCCATTCTTTGCCCTTTAGGAAACAATGGGCAGCAAGCGAACTCCTCCCATTCTAGTAGGAGGGGGACGGTGGGTAAAAGGCTCCTCACTGAGGTCAGGGGTTAAGCAGATCCCTTCTGAGGTCTGGGTGATTGTCCTTCCCACTTGGTGGGTAGTATTTCAGGGTCTCCGTAGCACTGTAGGAAGATAGAGGCAGCTCGTAGCTTGACAGGAACAGGCTAGAGATGGAGGACAGGAGGTGTTGAGAGGCAGATGGCCCGTACTGTGGTGCCTTCTCCCTAAGAACTAGAACTCAACGGGAACGTGGTCGGAAGCACCCTGGACCGGGTATTAAGCCGCTCCAGGTGTTCTCCTCCAAGCAGGCCCTGCCTTTCAGGCCTTCTGCAAGAACCAAAGAAGAAGAAGTGGGTGGGCACAGCCTTGTAGGCTCTAGAGGACTCTTTACGCAAAGTTCGGGGTAGCCTCAGGAGTCAGACCTCACACACTGGTGTTCAGCGTTCATCTCTGTTAGTTGGTAATAAAGAGTGGCAGGCTTCCTCCGTCAATGGGCCTGTGCTCATGCAGCAGTTAGGGACTCAGCACAGTGGACGAGGGTGTGAGGGGGCTGCCCTTAGTGGCTTAACTGTTCAATGGCACAAGTGAGATACGGCAGGATTGTATTTTACCAGAGGGTGGACCCTGTGGCCTCATTTCCACATCCCAATAGCCACCATGCTCAGGATGGGGCCTCAATGATGGTTTGTGCCTTACTTTGGACATGGAGGTCCTAGAAAGAACTTTCTTATTTCCTCTTCTCCCTCCTTCCTGTAGGCAGGGAGCACTTGCTCAGGAGGCATCTGCAATGGGTCATGCCTTCTGACCTGCTCATTTCGTTGAATGGGAACTGGGACTTGAGTGGTCATTGTCACCTTTCAGTTTGTTGCCTGCTGGCCTCCCTGCGGTTGTCTGACACCAACGGGCAGACTTCTGTTTGCCCGAGTTCCCTGGGGCCTCCTTTCCCAAACACCGGCTCTGTGGGTGGGTAGAGAAGGGATGAGGCCTGAAGAGGGGCAGGGCTTGGCCTTTCTCTGCATGGGAGGGTGAGCTGAGGCCTCCTATGATGTCTGGGAAGATAACGTCCCTTCTCGCCTTTTGTTGCAGATGGAAGAGAAGAGGCGAAAATACTCCATCAGCAGCGACAACTCCGATATCACCGACGGTAAGGCCTTTCTACTTGGCTCTGCTGGGACAGTGGTTCAGTAAAGCTAGCAGGCCCAAAGACCTGGTAAGAGGAGGCTGACCCTCCACTCAGCTCAGCCCAGGGCCACAGGGCTGAAAAGTCAAGTCTGTCCCTCTGCCCCCGAGGTGGTCAGTCTTGCCCTTATCCGAGCCTCACCTTTAGTCCCCTTTAGAGTCCACTGCCCTGTCCTCTAGGTAGGCCTTCCTCGCCTTGGAATAGACTAACTCCTCTCAGGGCATTTGCTACTAGTTGACTCCTTTAGCTTTTAGAAGTCTCCACAAAACACATGAAACCTGTTGCCCTTTATTGTTACAATTAGTTAATTGTTATAATAGGTAGCTTCCTAACCAGTGGCCGACCTTGATCAGAGGAGTCTTATCCTGTTCACTGTGCTGTTACCACCTAGAATATGGCACACAGTAGGTGTTCTGTAAATGTTGGCTGAAGAAATTAAGGAAGAAACCCAGCTGTCTAGGAAGCAGTGCATTCCAAGAGGTAGATTTAGATAAAGGGGTGGGTGTGTCAGCTAGATGTTCTGAAGTGTGGGGTGGGGTGGGGTGGAGGGGGAGTTCCCATTGTCAAAATGGGAATGACATTTTGGGAGCAGAGAAAAAGGTGCGTGTACAATAAGAGCTTTCTTCCCAGTTGGTGATAAAAGGTAGTCATTGTCGGATAGTCCAGATAGCCATTCCTCAGCCTGTTGGATTAAGGCGTTCCATCTCCATGGGGCCGGAAAGGGCGTGCATTCAGGAAGATCCCATCTTAGAGCCCTCGAAGAAGGACCCACACTAGTGGGGAGGCTGAGCCTGGAGCCCGGCATCTCTAGACCTGGTAGACCTGGTGGACTAGCAGCGCCTGCCTCCCTACCAACCAGGACATTGATAATGCCTAGCCCTGTCTGCTTCTAGGCCTCATTTGCTGCCCTGTGGGTCTGGCTGTGGTTGTAGCCCACGTCTCCCTCCCATCCCTTTTGCCGCAGGAAGGGATCACAGTATCTAGAGTTTTGTGGCCGCCCACCTTCCACTCCTAACCTGCAAAGACACGTGGCATCTGGGCATCCGAGCCACGGAGAAGCAGCAGGTCGGACCCTAGACTCAAAGTTGTCCCCTCTCCATCAGCTCCCACCATGGTCCCCGCCCATGACTGTTAACTACTGTGCTCCTCCAAAACCTTGGCTCTGGAGTTTGTTGCGGTGGGGCCCGTCTTTAATCCCAGCACTTTAATCCACCCAGAAGCAGATGGATCTCTGTGAGGGAGATCAAGGCTAGCCTGGTACCCATAGCAAGTTCCAGACCAGCCAGGGTTCCATAATGAGACTCTGCTTACAACCAAAACAGAAAAACCCCGGGTCTTCCTGGTCCTTCTTGCTGAGGCCATTATCCTATCATCTAGCAACGACCATACAACCGTCATAGCTAATTGAGGAATCCCTTTGGACCATCCTAAAGCTATAGATATGGTATCCTTTGGTTAGCCTCTAGGGGACAGGTCATATCCTTTTAATCAGCTTCACGTTACTGTCATGTAAGGTTATTAACTTACTAAAGGACAGGTTTACCCAGCCCACAGTTTTGGGACTGTCAATGCATGAGCAATTGGCTTCGACACTCTCTGAGGTTTCAGGGTCTAAAAAGGCTGCACTACCTCCCAGTGGCATTGTCCTGAGGACTAGGGTAGGGGGCTGTTGGGTACCCACCCCCACCCCCCAGGTCTTCCTATCTCAACTAACCCAGTCAGAATAGTCCCTCGGGCTTAGGCACAGATTAACTGATCTCTCACAGGAGCGTCTACAGACTTATTCTTCTCGATGATTCCCATCAAGTTGGTATTTAACACTAACCATCTCGCACCCACCTCTTCCAGGCTTACCAATAGCAAATCATTTACTGGTGGTGGCCAGTAATCAGGAGGTTCACTTGGGTCTAGCCTGGTAGGCTCCAGGTCTGTTCAGATTTATATCTCCCTCCCCTGCCCTCCCCTGCTTCTGTAACCTGCTAGGGTGCATCCAGGAGTGCCACGATGCACCTAACCTGGGGCCGACTGGAGAAAGGGCATGGGATGTTCCAGAAAGCAGAATCTCAAAGAGGATAGGGACTTCTTTGGAGCCATAGAGACAGCTGATATCTGCCTTTGATTTCTTAAGCCCCTTTCAGTGGAGAGTGACGGAGCCTTCATATTTCCATTGGTCTGTGGAAAGATGGGGGCCCAGGGCTAGGACAGTGCCTCCCACCTTCTGAGCCTACAAACAGGTGCTCACCATCCTCTACGTGGTTAGATGCTGGTTCGGACCCTCCAGGAGCCCTCATGGCCTGTCTTCTCTCTGCAGGTCACGTGACATCCACATCAGCATCAAGATGTTCCAAGCTGCCCAGCAGTACCAAGTCGGGCTGGCCCCGGCAGAACGAAAAGAAGCCCTCAGAGGTGGGTAACAGTGGCGGAAGGGTTCAGGGAAGGGTGAGGTTGGGGTGGAGAGGCACCTGTGTGGGAGTGAGAGAAGGAGCTGAGCAGATGCATGAAGGCCACCTGTTCTTGGCGAAGGGCCCATGCCCAGTGCCAAAGGCAGCCAGTGTGGCAGGACGGAGTGAATGGGGACACCGGTATATGCTTCTGACAGTATTTTATGTGACCTGCATGTTAAGCAGGGTAATGCCTTCACCTTCTGATCTGCAAGTAGAGGTGTTTGTGGCTTCTGCCGAGGGAGTCCTTGGTACGTGACCTCACAGCAAGCCCTTGCTTCTTGTGGCCAATGAAAAAAATTGCATGCAGGGGCTTTATCTGTTCCCACCTCGCACTTCACCGGCAATGTCACTGGGCAGAGACGAGGCCCTGGGTGTAAATGTGGCTGTGAGAACTTCCAAGGCTGTGCATTTCCAGGCTGGCCTTTACATATGTAGCTGATGTAAGGACCATGCTGACATGGGTGACAAGGACCATGTCTTTTCCCAAGCTGCACCCCATTTTCTCCTGTTGCTTTCCACTGGGCCATCTAGTTTTTACCAGCCCCTAGATATGTATTTGGGATGGACTTCCAGTATGCTCTTAAGTGTTCTTCCCCAGAGCTTTATATTTTAAAAAAATGATTTCTTGCCTCCCAAGATGCCTTACTCTGCCTTTTCCCTTTTGGGAGTGGGGGTGGGGGGTTGGGGTTGGGACCCTATGAGAGTGGTCTCCATTTTCTTTCCAAGTTAAAATAACTTGTTTAGTTTGTGTGTGTACACATAGGGACACTCGAATGCATGTGTGTGTCATGGCATGTATGTGGAAAGCAGAACAATTAGAAGGAGTTGGATCTTTCTGCTATTCGGGTTTCCGGGGTCAAATTCAGGTCCTTAGGCTTGGAAACAGGCACCTTTGCCTGCTGGGCCATTTCAGTGCCAGCCCCGATATCTTCCAAACCTGGTTCATGTGGTTGTGGATGAAGATCTCCCTGGGAGTGTTGTGAAGGAAGGTTCTGGATGCCGGGGCTGAAGGGGGAAAGCACATTGTGACTCTTACGTGTCCTCCTCGTTAGCTGGCTACTTGGGAGGAGAGAGTGTGCCACATACAGCCTGGGAAGCAAAATACAGAGAGGCTCTTGGAAGGCCCTGCCCCTTTGTGAATGAACATTTGGTCACCTGAGTTGGCCCTCCTGGTCCTTGGGGGCAGGAACTGCCATGCCCATTTAGACTTGAGGAGGTTGCCTCTGAGAATCCAGCCTTTCATACAGTTCTGCAGATTGGCATGAGATGGGAAACTCCAGAGGGAGCTATCTCTTCTCCTGCCCCGCCTCCCCATGCTGGTGGGGGATGGGGCTCCCTCTCCACTGGCTGGGACCAACCCTGGGTGGAAACAGGTGTCAGCAAGGCTGAGAAGAAAGAAGAATTTGCATGGGGCAGAAAATTCCCCTGCCTCTTGGGTTTTCCAGCCCAGAGGCTTTGTACCTAAAAATAGACTCGAACCTCTGTAAAGGCACCTTCTGGGGACTCGCTGTGTATAGCCCGTGCCCAGGCCGGGAGCCCTGCAGGTGTGGCTGTGATGTCCACCCAGGAGGACTGAAGAGTCTTCCCTGTCTTGAATGGCAGCCAAGCCTCTCCTCCCACAGCAGGCTGGAGAGCAGCCTGAGAGGCTTTCCTCATCCCCTTGAGTGAGAGGGTTGAGCCGTGGCCGGTATAAATTCTTGAGTTACGGTGGGGCAGAGAAGAAAGCATCAATGAAAGCTTCCAAATGATTTGGCTCATGGGAGGGCGGAGAGAAAAGCTAGCACTTGGCTGCAAGAGTGCGTGCGTGCGTGCGTGCGTGCGTGCGTGCGTGCGTGCGTGCGTGCGTGCCTGCTCTGATGAATGAACTGGAGGCAGAGGGCCTTGCTAGTGAGCCTGGCTCTACGAGGCAGAGGCTCCAGGCACCCTAACAAAGGGGATTCTTGGCAGCTCTGTCTGCCCAGCGCCCTGTGGGATCTAACTGCTGGGTTGGTCATATTATGTGCTCTCAGCTGAGCCAGAGTGGTACAGAAACCCCCTTCTCTGGTGGCCGCGGGTCACTCTCCTCGGGTGGCTGTGCATGGGTCACTCTGTTTTTATCCCTAAGCGTGTCCAGTTGTGGAGTAGGGAACTTGAGGCCCCAAAGTGCTTAGCATTGCACTAGTAGTGGGCATATTGTAAACTGTAAAATAGCTGAGGGGTAGGTTTAGGGAAGACATACCCTTCCTTGTCTATCTAGGGGGTGCTGCTCTTCACACTAACGTGGGCCAGGTCCAAAGAACACTGACCAAGAGTCAGGACCCTGGACAGGGCTGAAGCAAGCTTTCCCATATGATTTTTTTACCCAGGCCCCTCCCTGAGCCCATGGGAAAGGGGAGTTCTAGGCTGGATTAGGAGTCTGCCTTTAAGAAGTGGAGGGGAGGCCGGGCAGTGGTGGCGCACGCCTTTAATCCCAGCCCTTGGGGGGCAGAGGCAGGCAGATTTCTGAGTTCGAGGCCAGCCTGATCTACAGAGTGAGTTCCAGGGCAACCAGGCCTATACAGAGAAACCCTGTCTCAACTCCCCCTCCCCCCCCAAAAAAAAAAGAAGTAGAGGGGAAGGTGGGAACCAAGAAGCAAGGTTTCAGCCTTCTTTTCTTAGGCATTTGTGGGATCCCTTGTACCTTAAATTCAGAAAGAGGGGGGACCCCAGTCTGAGAAACTGGTACTTTGTAAATTCTGCTACAGCCTTGACGTTGTCTTGTATTGTCTTGCCCAATAACGTTGGCATTTTACCACTTCATCCTTCGTGGGTCAGGACTTCATAGACTCTGAGGTAAGTGGCAGCCTGAGAGCCCCTTTGATAGTCCAGCACCAGCCCTCTACCTTGGGCACCTACCTTAGGTGGGTAAGGCCCTTCCTCCTGGGGAACAAGCTGGAGTTCAGCCTTAATTTCTCCAAGTGGCTCCAGGCCTCTTGTTGCCAGAAAGCTTCTTAAGTGGGATGGTATCTAATTGAGGGCCAGTAAAGGGGTCTGTCTACCCCACCCCCCTGGCTAGCGACAGGTTATCCCCATGACACACACCCTTGCAATGGACGGGTTTCTTCTAAGCCAGAGTGCTACTTGGGGTGCTAAGGATGGTTCTGGGAGAGACCTGGAGGCCTGCCCTATGGTTGGTGCCACAGGTTATATATATCTTCCTCATCCCTTGAGACTGCGGGGTGGCTGAGCAGTGGGGATTTCCCCTAGGCCACTTGTCTGGAGGTGAGACTCTGTACATCAGGAAGTCAGTCAGTGAACTTCTGCTGCTGAGTAAGGTCGGCCAGCACTGAGGATGCCTGGGAGGCGTGGCTAGTTGTGGGTGCTTCAGGAAACGTGTCTACTGGGGAAGTCCAGCCTGCTTCGGCTCGAAGGAGCTTTGGGACACTTGGCCAGTGACTTCTGTTTCTGTCTCTGTCTCTCTCTCTCTCTCTCTCTCTCTCAGCCTTAAGATCAGTGTCTAGAGACCTCCTATACCTAGAGCCTGCTATGGGGAGATAGCTGGTTTTTCCTGATACCTGTGGAACCTGTGGGAGGGTGTCTTAGTTATTCTACTGCTATAAAGAGACACTGTGACCAAGGCAACTTATAAAAGGAAGCATTTAATTGGGGGCTTGCTTAAAAGATTCAGAGGGATAATCTGTGATCATCATGGCAGGAAGCCTGGTGGCAGGCAGGCACAGTTGGAGCAGAAGCTGAGAACTCACATCCGATGTGCAAGTGAGTAGCAGAGAGACTGGGCCTGGTGTGGGCGTTCGGAAACCTCCACGCCTACCCCCAGGGACACTCCGCCTCCAACAAGGCCACACCTCCTAATCCTTTCTAAACAGTTCCACCAACTAGGGGTCAAGCGTTCGAATATATGAGCCTACAGGAGCCATTTTCATTCAAACCATCTCAGAGAGGAAAGTTCCAGAAAGAGTAGGACGGGTGGATGTCAGGGTAAGTTGGCCACCCCTGGTGGCCTCAGAACGAGGAAGGTAGGAGTTGGGGTCCTATGCTCCTGTCTTCTGTAGGTGCTGCTGGGGAGTGAGTCTTGAGAGTGGAGAAGAGGACGACCTTTGTACATTCTACAGAGGCCCTTTCCTGAAGCCCAGCTCCCTGGCTAGCCAAGAAAGTGAAAATGCCCTTTGCAGTTAGCAATAGGATGCTCCCAGATGTGTCCTAAAAAGCTGTGTGAGGATTCCCCTGTCCCAGCAGTGCAGCTTTGCTTCTTAAAACACAACAATAACAACCTAAAAAGTGATCAGATCTCTCCTGAGGGAACAGTGGTATGGACCGTCTGTCGGGTCAAAACCAGAAGATGATCCTGGAGGCACAGGGATGACACCTGGATGTTTGGGATTAGATCGTCTCTATGAAAGCATCAGTGAGGCCTAGGGATGCAGCTCACTCAGTTGGGAGATGCTGGCCTCGCGTGCATGGGGTCCAGAGTGTGAGCCCAGCCCTGCTTCAATGTCATGGCTGGACGGTTAGAAATTCAAACTCGCGGGGCCATCAGAATGGCTCAGGGAAAAGTGGCTGCCAAGAAACCCTGGCCACCTGCGCTGAGTCCCTGCAACTCACAGGGGAAGGAGAGAATCAAGCCCAAAACGTTGTCCTCTGGCTTCCACACAAGTACTGCGGCACACACCCATCCCACACACATAGCATACACGGAATATATGAGAAAGTCAAAGTCCTCCTTGACCAGACACACGTTCCGAGATAGGTTGGGCTACGTGAGACCCTAAAATATGCCAGGAGAACAGTTAGGGGAATGATTCCAGAGTATGCCCTAAGCCCTAGGTTTAATTAACCCCAGCACTGAATATACCAGGCATGGTGGTGCTTGCCTGTAATTCCCGAATTCAGGGGGTAGAGGCAGAAGAATCTGATAGATATTCAAGGCCATCCTCCACTATGAAGCAAGTTAGAGGCCAGCCTGGGCTAGAGACCCTGAGTCCCGAACAGTCAGTATGATGTCGGTGTGTCATCCCATGCAGAGGTGCTCACACGCCTAAACCGGAGGACTCCCCCCCCCCCAAGAAATTCCCTGCTTGTTCCTATTAGATCCAGATTTCCAGCCAGTGGGGTGGGGGTGGGGTCCATGTCTTCCTCCAGGGCCAGGCACTTGCTCTCTGAGACTTCACTTGGGCGGGCGGAGGGGTGGGCCGAGTGAGGGCCAGATCCACTTCTAGTAGAGATGTAGCTCTTCCCGCCAGCTGGAAAAGCCTCCAGGCCTCTGGGACTTGTCTTGCAAAGGAAATGTGTGTCATAAATTCTCTTTAAGAGCAGGAAGTGCTGTTATCCTCATGAAAATAAGAGAAGGAGATGTTGAGTGGTTTTTCTTTCTTTCTTTTTGGAGCACCTGACCAGTTGGCTCTGTGGTAGTTTGAAACTGGATCTGAATGGACGGTGACTATCACCTGAACCCCTGTCTGGGGTTGCATATCTAATATGTGATGTAAATTTGCTCTTGGCTGAAAAACTGTATCAGGTTCCAGCCCAGAAAAGATGACTTGGAAGTTGAAGTGAATGTCTGACTGTCTCGGGGACGGTGAGTCCTGGTGAGGCTGAAGACCCGAAGCAAGGGGTTTATCGACTCGTGAGTCTTCTCCACAGCGGTGAGAGGAGGGGATCTGTGTGAGGGGGAGCGGTATAGGGCAAGCGTTTGGCACAAGAGCTGCGCCTTAGCATTACAGAATGTTATTTCTGTTAAGACAGGGCATTCAGGAAACCCCACCGTAAGGTTCCCAGGGCTGGAGAGATGGCCCGGCCCTGGCTGCTCTCGCTGAGAACCAGAGTTTGGTTTCCAGCACTGAAGTTGGGTTGTTCATAGGCACCTGTAACTCCAGTTCCAAGGCACTGAACACTCTTCCATGGGTGCTTCTTCACAGAGGGCACACACACACACATACAACAACAGCAACAACAACAACAACAACAACAAAATGACTTTCCAAATAACCCAGTTGGCAGAAGGCCTAGCATGCATGGAGCCCTGGGTTTGATCCAAACACCCTGTAAAAATGTGGCGCATACCTGGACTCCCTGCCCCCAAGGTGGAGAGGCAAGAGGACAGTTCATGATCGTCCTCAGCTGCACAGTCAGCGTGAAGCCAGCCTGGGCTATATAAGACCTTATCTCAGAAAAAGAACATGATGAGCCGGGCGTGGTGGCGCACGCCTTTAATCCCAGCACTTGGGAGGCAGAGGCAGGTGGATTTCTGAGTTCGAGGCCAGCCTGGTCTACAGAGTGAGTTCCAGGACAGCCAGGGCTACACAGAGAAACCCTGTCTCAAAAAACCAAAAAAAAAAAAAAAAAAAAAAAAAAAAAAGAAAAAGAACATGATGTTCAGGACAGAGCCCCAAAGCTTTCTTGGGCAGGAAAGATAAAAATAAGGAGACACAGGTCCTGGCCAAAGCCATCTACGTTGGCTTTGGGACAGTGGTCAAGAGCCACTTCTGAGTTCTTCTGTATATATACAAACACTCTCTGCCTGGTGTGAACAGCTAAGCTATTCTTCAGGGAAATCTCAGGGTGGTTTGCTATGTTTTGTAGTTATTTACCCCCTCATTCCACAGGCTTTTCTTCACAGGTTACTATACATTGAGGATGATGTTAGATTATAGACACGGGAAAGACGGGACATACAGGACACATGCAGGATCCTTATGTGAGGAGATTGATAGTCATGTGTGCGTGCACAGTGTTTTGTTTAGTTTATTGAGACAGGGTCTCATGTAGCCCAGGATGGCCTCAAACTCACTGTATAGCCAAGGGTAGCCTTGAACTTAAGATGCTTGTGCCTCTACCTCTCAGGCTGTGGATAGAGGCAGATGCTGCTACATCCAGTTTACACAGTGCTGGGGTCTCACCCTGGGGTTTCCTGCACACCAGGCAAGCACACTATTAACTGAGCTCCACCCCTGGCCCCTGTGTAACTGTGTCTGTGCCTAGTGTTTCATAGGCAACCAGATTCCCTCCATGGCCTCGCCTCCGAGGAAGGGAAGCGGAGACCTGGGTGTCCAGGTAAAGAGTGTCATGCTACAGACCCGCACATTGCGGTATAGAATTCTCTGTGCTCCCTGGCCTAGAGTCGGTATACTTTGAAAGTTGCCCAGTGTCATGATTAGTTTTAGGGAGGTCACTTTCCAACTCCATAGACATGTGCTCGGAGCCCGTTTTGAGCTTTTTTTCTGGGCAGCAGGTACAGAAAGCAAGAGGCAGTCTGTGGTCTTGGGAAGAGGACCTGTGGCTCAGGACCATGTCACGAGCTCCCAGGAAGCATCCTAACGTGTGGGAAGAGCAGGGTCTTTGGTCCCCTCTTGGGTGATCTTTGCACCCCTAGCCCTTGAAAGGATGTAGCCTTTCAACAACCTTTATACAGTTAGAGAAAGCTACAGTTAACATCACCCAGCAGCTCAGCAGAACTCGGTTGCTAGGCAGCGGGCATCTGAAGACAACCCAAAGAAAGAAGAGTGGTAAACATTCACATCCTGAGAAGACTGCTTGTTTTCTAGCCCCTCGACTTTCTTGCCACCGCAAGAATTCTGTTCGCTAGTGTCCATTTTATTCTATATTTAGTTTTTGTAAATTATTCAAAGGAGTTTTAGGAAAATCATTAGGCTTTCTCCAAGCCTAGCTTCTGGCCGTTCAAACAGAAAATAAGTAGATATGAGCATGTTGGTGGTCAGGTGTCACTCTACTTATGAAGGCCGGGTATCCAGCTGTAGCCTGCAACTGAAACTGAGGTGTGAATCTGTGGCAACATCTGGAGTGAGCACCTAGCACGTGCACCCAGATGTTGGCCATCCAGCACCTTTGGCCCAGCCAGACCTCCCTGAGCTCCTCTGGCTGGGAAGATGTACAAGAAAAACAGGGGACCCCAACAACGGGGGCTTTGGCAGTACAGACAAAGCTTAAGACCCGGGCTGGTGGTGAGCAAAGCTTCCGAGCGCCACTGAGGGCCAGGTTGAGTGGGGAGGGGGGGAGGGGGGGGACACGATGTGTGTGATGTGCAAAGGGTTAAGTGTCAGGGTGAGTGCAGCGACAGTTGCGGCCACGGGGCCTGGGAAGTTCCATTTCATCCCCACTTGCTGCAGTTAAAAACACCCGGCAAGCCGGGCGGTGGTGGCGCACGCCTGTAATCCCAGCACTCTGGAAGGCAGAGGCAGGCGGATTTCTGAGTTCGAGGCCAGCCTGGTCTACAGAGTGAGTTCCAGGACAGCTAGGGCTATACAGAGAAACCCTGTCTTGAAAAAACCAAATCCAAAAAAAAAAAAAAAAAAAAAAAAAAAAGAAGAAGAAGAAGAAGAAGAAAGAATTGAGTTGTGTGGGGAAGCCATGGCCATAGGAGCCTTTTGTGTGATCTCACACAGTCCCTTACTATGTAATTTAGGATGTCTTTGAACTGGGGTGTGTGTGTTTCTGTTTGTCTGTCTGTCTATCTTGCATCTGTATATACCAGGCCCATGCACGTCACTGACTACAGGTGGAGGTCGGAGGATAACTTCTGTGAATCACTTCTCTCCTTCATCTCTGGTTCTAGGGGTTGAAGGCAGGTCATCAGGCCTGTGTGGAAAGCGTTTTACCTTCTGAGCTGCCATTCTTGCCCGACCTTGAACTTCTAATCTCCCTACCGCCACCTCTTGCACGCCCAGATTACAGGTGTGCATCCTCACCATGCTTGGTTTCAGTGAACCCAAGCCCGTGGGCATACTAGGTGCACATGATGCCTACTGAGCCTTATCCCCAGATGAAAAATACTTAAGCACAACTCTTAGGCTGTCTCTGCCTACTGAGAGGTGGCCGGTGCAGACAAGTGCTACTCTCTGTGTTTTCCTGAGTCCTGTCTAAAAAGAGGCACTAGTGTCCCATCACCTGTTCCCTAGCGATGGGGACAGTACTTAGAACTGTCTCATAACCTGGCCAACACAGCTAAAGGACCCCGAGTTGAGCCCCAGGTCCTTTCCTATTCTGAGGACTCGGGAATCTAAGTCAGGAATGCCCCTCTGCCAGTGAGACCTGGTCACTCCAACTGCAACACCAGCCCCCGGCCAGGAGACATCAGGCCCTGAGGAACGGGGGCTGCTTAGCGCTCAGAAACCTCACACAGGTCCATGTGCTTGAGGGTCTCCAGCTTTGCGGTCTCTCTAGTTTGCATCTCACTCTGTTTGTAAGTGTTCATAGCGTGTGCAAGGTCCAGTGTCTTCAGTGCCAGGCGCTGAGAACACACCTAACAACAGCAAAGCAATGGATGACAGGAGACAGGGTCAGAAACATCACACCAGGAAAGCAGAGAACGTCTGTGTGTGAGTGATTAGAAGAGGGTGACTTGGGGTTGTGGGGTGACTGGCCCAGTCAGGTACCCTGCAGTCCCACAGCTGGTGGTTGAGGTCACTGAGGAGGTGACAGTTAAGGTACATTCCAGGGTGAGGAAACCACAGGGTGGTTTTAGTTTTGGAGACAAGGTCTCCTCCTATTCATGCTGACCTTGAATCTTGTAGAGGAGTATGGGCTGGAACCGATTTCTCCTGCCTTCATCCCTGAATGCTGAGGTTACAAGCATGTCCCACCACATCCTGTTTTACGTGTCTATAGACAAAGCCCAGAGCTTTGTTCAGGTCAGGCAAGCAACTTAGCTACCTCCGTAGTACTTTGGCTGCTCTTGAAATAGTCTCCCTGCATAGTTCTGGCAGGCCTGGAACTCACTCTGTAGACCAGGCGATCTTGAGGCAATCTTCCTGCCTCTGCCTCCAGAGTACTTACTGGAACCTTGGCCAGGTCCCCTCAGGGTATTTATTTTTAACCCCATTCCCTCCTCAGAAGTTGATTTCTAGATAGGGTGTCCCAGTTCGGTGGGTTCCTATGGCATCGGAGCCACAGGGTCTGGGATATCCCACTGAGAAGTTAAAGGGAGTTCTATATCAGCTCAGACCCTGGTTGTACTGGCTTGTGTTGAAGACTGGAGAGAAATACCCCAGTCTCTGCAGCGCCGAGCCACGCCCTCTCCAGAAGCCCCAGTGGGGAAAGCCTCTCACCGACCACGCACTGCCAGAGGCCTCGCGCGCGCAGGGTGCCTGAGTTTGCACTCTTGTCTTTCGCTGTCTTGCTGCTTGCTAATAAGATATGCAAATTATCAGGGCTGTGAAATCCTAGACCCATTCCATCTTCTGTTTAATTAGCATTTAATCTAATCTGGTTTTAATTTTTTTTCACACTGGCACCCTAATTAAATGTTAGGGTGTTAGTCTTAACAATTAAATTATATTGGCAAATAGAGTCTTCAAGAAACTTGACCTTTTTTTTTTTTTGTTTTTTAAGTCAGAGCCCTCTGCAGCTAGATGCAGATATTAATTAGATTCTGTGAGATACTGCTTCTGGGTCCATCGATGAACCCACTCTGCTGTTTTCCTATGGTTATGGCCCTCCATTCCACAATGCGCACCCAGCCAGCGAGCTGGTCCCAGCAGGCAGTGGGTTACAGCTGAATGGGTTTGTCCAGTGATCAGGCCAAGCCCCTGACTTACACCTCAGCCATGGGTACTGTTGACTTTGCAAATGGTCTGTTGTGGGAGGTGGGGCTTTGGTCTGGAGGGGAGGATGCTTGCTTGAAGTGGTTTCTCCCTTCTCAGTGATGTGTATACGCCCTTAACTTGTGATTTTCGAGTGATGACCACTGGGAAAGTTGGGACTTGAATAAACCTCATGGTGTCTCGTGGTACCACCGCGTGCTACAGCAACACTTTGGGTGTGGGGGGACAGAGGCAGGAGGCTTTGCCATTACCTGCTGGAAAGGGGTTCAGAGGTTATTCTCAGGTAGAAATTGGGAGGGGCAGTGGGAAGAGTGGTTTTTCTATCGAGGGGACAGGTTGGTGGCAGAAGACAACTTAAACATGACCTCGTGGGAATTTGGGATAGACTTTGGGACAAAGGAAGACAGAGAGGTCTTCCTCTCTCATCACATACCAAGATGGGATGTGTAGTGTCTTGGAAATCCAGTTCATGGAAACTTCTCACTGGGCTGCCCCGCCCCCACCCTGCCTCTTGCTCTACTCTTTGTATAAGATCCAGGTCTTCTTCTTGGAACTAGATTGCCTTGTATTTTATGCACAGGGTTGGACCTCTGGGTGCAGATCTGTATCGCCATTTTAAGCCTTCTGGGGAGAGTCCCGGAACACTCAGAAGGCGGTAGTACTGTGTTCGAGGGGGACCTTTCTACCCTTAGAGGTTGTGTTTGTGTGCCTGTCTGTATGGCTATGGGAGCCACGAGGCCAGACTGGGACCATGGGACTGGAAAAGATAAGGAGTCTGGTTGGTTGGTTGGTTGGGTGGTTGGTTGGTTGGTTGGTTGGTTGGTTTTTGGTGAGGCTTTCCGTCTTCACCTGTCTATTCGGTGAAGCAGACGACAGCTTGCCGGAATCTTTCCTTTTCCCTTGTGAGTCCTGGATACTGACCTCAGGTCATCATGCTTGGCGGCAGGAGCCACTCCCCGCCTCTCACTAGCCCTACTGTGTGCTGCCTTATTCGACTGCTCCCCTAGCCTGTGAAGTCAGCCTCTCTGAGGCATCCTGATGCCTCTTTTCCCCCTCATGTCTGCCAGGTTTTCCGGACAGACTTGATCACAGCCATGAAGATCCCAGATTCATACCAGCTCAGCCCGGATGACTACTATATCCTGGCGGACCCATGGCGGCAAGAATGGGAGAAAGGTGTGCAGGTACCTGCCGGAGCAGAAGCCATTCCAGAGCCCGTGGTGAGGTGAGCCAGGTGGCCAGGCTAGGACCACGGGGCAGGGGATGAATCTGAGGTAGCTTTTTGGTGAGGGACCTACCAGTCCTGAGATTCCTTCCTAGCCCGTCTCTATTCTGTGGTGAATTCTCGTGCTGAGCAACAGTAAACATTGGTCCAGAAACAATGGTCGGGTTACTTTAGAGACTTTGGGCTTGCACTCTGCTCTGAAGCCAGATCTCGAGGATCCACACTGCCTCTTACCTTCAGTAGGATCTTGAACCAAAAGTATAATCTTGTTTCTGAACTAAAGGTGACAACTTTTTCCTCATGGTTGGAGAAGGTCTAGTAAATGATTCCTAGAAGATTCGGGATGGGACCTGCATGTCGCACATGTGACAGAAAGGGCTAAGGTTAGAATGTCACCCTTGCACTCATCGGCAGAGTGGATGAGGGCAATCTCCAGGCTTTTTACCATCAATTATCACGAAAACAAGCCATGTTGTACCTTCAAGATATTTTTAGAGGGCAGAATCTGGTGCCCATCACCCAGTAGAAACTTAAGCACTCGACAGTATCTGCCTCTGGGGTGTCTGTCCTGCTAGGGCCGGGTCAGAAGAGAATCCCCAAGGGCTTCATAGCCTGCTGGTTTTGTGGGCAAGGACTCTTGTCAGAATGTAACCACAGACGGTCTTACCTCAAACTGCAGGGTTTGATTAAGGGTTTGATTCTGCCGCCCGAAGGGACCGACGGCCCTGTCCCACCAGCTCACCTGAGTTGACTAGCTAGTGTTGATGCCCCATTTCTGGTGTTGACAGCCTCATGGCTTTGGCTTGAGACCAAGAAGATGACTCCTGGGGCAAAGGTCACTGATATCCCCTTCTCTGACATTGGCACCATTGTGGTGCTGACAGCCATATATGTGAAGAGCCTGCTTCGTGCCAGCCCTGTGCTAGGACTGTGGGATAGGGAGGTTCAGCCAACCCGGGTACTCTGTGACACAGGAGAGGTGGGGTGGCCTTTTCGTGTCTGAGGCCCTCTGACAATCAGGATGGATGGATGGATGGATGGATGGATGGATGGATGGATGGATCCCCTTGTGGGGCCTGTAATGTGGGTCAAGATCCTAGTGGGTTTCATGCCCTGACCTTGTCAGTCAGGAGAACCTGACCTCCCTGAGGCGGTCTGCTCCTCTGTGAAAGGGGATGATATTTACACCAGTGGCCACCTGACGGTGTAGGAGTCAGGGTTAAGTGAGACTTCTCAGGCCAAGTTGTCACTATGTGTGTCGCGACGATCCATGGCAATTGCCTCTAACCTGGTGGCTTGACTTCATTGAGTCTGTGTATAGGGTTCTTTATCCGATGACATGGAGAGGAACTGTGCTGTCCTGGCCTCCTGAGGTCCCAGCATCCTTCATCCAGTTCAATTGCTTTGTCGTAGCAACTGTGTCCTTCCAGACTCTAAACTCAGAGGTCGTCAGACCCTGCTCACTAGCTTTCCACTGATGCGGGTGCCTCCCCGCTGCACAGCCTCCAAGGAAGACTTTGTGGTAGCTACCGTGGGGGACACCGAGTGCCTCCGAGTCAAACTTCTCACCGTCATTCAGGGACCATACTTATAGGGTACATAGTACTTGTCCCCACTTTATAGATGAGGAAGTCAGGAAATTCAGGGGAATTTCCTCTGGGGCCTAGTTGGCCGCTGGGCCAGGAAATGACAGACCACAGGAACAAACCCTGGGCTGTCCCTGGGAGGCCTAGGGTAAGAGATTTAGGCACACCCCGACTCCTCTCCCCCCAGACATCGTCCTACCCCGACTCCTCTGCCCCTCCGTGGCCTTTGGGCAGTTGTGCTCACCTCATGGTCTAAAATCCGCCCCTTAGGATTTGTACTGTCCCTTTAGACGTGCTCCATGGCAAAAGAAACCTCTAGCATCTGCCTACATCTCTAGGATAGCCTCTGCTCTCCCCTATAGGTCTGGAAGAGGCTTGCCTCCCAGGCCATCCAGCTCGTTCCCACTGCTGTGTCTGAGGAAGATGCACTGGCTTAGGGTCAGGTCAGTTCATACCTGGTAGGAAGTGCTCTTTCTGCTCTGTGTCCCTCCAGCCCCGGCTCCCCAAAGGGCCAGCCCAGGCAGCACCGGTGAAGCAAGCAGGTGTGACTGGTGCTTGGCGGTAGGTGGCTGTTCAGACAGGGATGCTCAAACGCTTGACTAAATGTATGTTTAGGACACACAACGCTGGATTGTGACAAAATTATAGGCTGTGCTTTTTAAGAGACGCTCATTTGAAGTGACAGTTTCCTGGGAAAGGCAGCATTTGGTTGGACTGAGGGCATTGGTGTTGGTTTCTGTTTGAGATAATTTACTCGGTGTGGGAGGAGGGTTCTGTCATCTTTGTCACCTAAGACTCTTCTCATGTGGGATGGTGGTGCTAACCTTTGACCTTTGACCCCTTCTTGTCCTCATGACTTCCAAGCCTACAGTCTTTCTCTCCCTGCTTACACCCCTGGCTCCCTGTACCCAGCATCCTTCCTGTCCCCTTTCTGACACCAGGGCATTTCCTGAAGCCAGGGGCCCTCCCTGCAGCTCAGCCCTGTCCTTGTACCATCTTGAACACTCCCTCCCCTGCCCAGCCGGAGCTGAGTCACAGCCCTTGGCAAACCCTGGCTCCGACCCCAGGAGGCCTCCCGGGCAAGTGTGGGGCCTCTCAGGCCTGGCAGGGCTGGCCAGATGGAGGCCAGGCTCCAGACAATAACCATGGCAACAGTGGGTATGGGAAGGCCTGGCATTTTGAACTGGCCTCAGAATCTGACGGGTAGCACACAGATGTGTAGAGGACCCCACCCACCTGAGGCAACATGCCCCTTATTTTCCATTTCAAGAGGAGAAAAATGATTGACATCTAGCAATCTTACACACACACACACACACACACACACACACACAGCCTACCCCTCCTGCCTACCTAGCACTTTGCTAAAAGCTTTCTTTGTTAATCTTTGCCATCCTCCCACCAAATGCCTACAGTAGATTGAGTTAGTGGTATCCTGTTTGAGGAGTGGGAACCGGAGGGAACAGACATTCAAGGGTGAAGCTTTGGTGCCTGCAGCGGGTCCCTGGCCCCAAGGGAAGGCTGATCTGGCACAGGATCTGAGACAGTGTTGGAGCTTGGAAGATTGGAGAGGCCGGCTGAAGCCGTAAGAAACACGATGCCTGTGTGGTCCATAGGGAGGGCCAAGGTGTGTGGCCAGCATGTCCCAGTGACCATAGCCCTTTAATCCAGAAAGCCCTCTCCTGGGTTCTGTAGTAGAGAGCCCTGTGGAGCTGAAACTCCTGGGAAAAGCAGCCAGACTTCAACTTAAGACCGTGATACTGTCAGTGAGGAGGGGCCAGGGATTATGAAGTCATGCGCTCAGTCTTGGTCCTAGCCTGGAGGGGTATGCCAAAGGGTCTAGAATCCAGCTGGCTCCATCTCACTTGTCCCCGAGTAGCTGGCACAGGGCGTTGCCCAGGATGGCACTTGGGACGCCTCCTGCAAACCAGGCAGGGCTGATCCGGGTTGGGAATAACCCCGGCTGGGTAAGGCAGGTGCTACTGTGGTGGGCCAGGGCTCCATGTCATTCCCACATGGTCCTCACTCTGCCTTACAGTCTGTAGGGCCTACGGTTCCTGCAGACTCACGGTTAATGGAGTCTGTAAGGCAGACCGGCAACTAGGAAAGAAATGCGAGTGGAGGTGGATGTGGGGGGATGGGCACTGGGGCGCCAGCATCTCACATCCCTCTTACCCTGGGCCCCCAGTTCCTCAGCCAGGTGGACTGAGGAGGACAAGCTAAGGCCTCTCTCTTTACCACCACCATTCTCCGTTTTCCCAGGATCCTCCCACCACTGAAAGGCCCCCACTCACAGATGTCTCCTGATAGCCCCACACTTGGTGAGGGTGCCCATCCTGACTGGCCAGGAGGCAGCCGCTACGACCTGGACGAGATCGATGCCTACTGGTTGGAACTTCTCAACTCAGAGCTCAAGGAGATGGGTAGGTGACGCGCTGTATCGGACCCATGGCTGCAGCTGTCAGGGAGGATTTTCTTCCTGCCGCCTCTCGTATCTACACCTCCAGTGGCTGTGACTGGGGCACATCCGACAGCTTCACCGACTGGTGTGGGATTCCTCGCCTCTGCCTCCTAAGTATCTATAGCTGTCAGGTGGAGGTAAAAAATTAGCATGTAATTCACAGGGCTCGGCGACATGTGAATAATCCGTAAGCATCGGGTTAATGGACATGGATCTCCTAGATGAAGCCTCTTGACATATCCCAGGAAACACCAGCTTAGCCATTATCTGGGTGTGCACACAGATGATACCCGCACAGTGCAAGCAGTCGGTTCCTCATGGAACCAGCTGCATCCCAGAGACACCCTACATTGTATATGCATACACACATGTGTGTGAGTGGTTGTGGGCAGACTGTAGTGAGGTGGCTATGATGGGCAGGAACCTGTAGGATTGGGTGGGTCAGTTGTCCCTGATGGAGCTGTGGCCCGGGTCGCCACTGTAGATGGATGGATGGATGGATGGATGGATGGATGGATGGAGCCTTCCTCTCGACACCGCTGATAGCATTTGCCCTGATTGCTGCAAAGCGTCCTCAGCTGCTGACGATGTTCCCCGCCATCCTGCCCACAGAGAAGCCGGAGCTGGACGAGCTGACGTTAGAGCGTGTTCTGGAGGAGCTAGAGACGTTGTGCCACCAGAATATGGCTCAGGCCATTGAGACACAGGAGGGGCTGGGCATCGAGTACGATGAGGATGTCGTCTGCGATGTGTGCCGCTCCCCTGAGGGCGAGGATGGCAATGAGATGGTCTTCTGTGACAAATGCAATGTCTGCGTGCACCAGGTGGGTGAGCCCTGTCACTCTCTCCCATCCCATATCCACACATGCTGCCCGAGCCCGGCTGAGGCCGGTTGGCCTGCATACAGGAGCATGAACACAACGGACCGATATCCCTAAGGAGGGCTAGAGGCAGGCCTCGCAGTTCCTGGGACACCCGTGGACTGCTTGGCTCAGTCCTGCTAGCCAGATCTATGCAAGTGTCCTTCGGGTAGTCTGTCTTCTCTCTCTCTCTCAGGTCCTCCCCTCAGAGAACTACCCCTAGCTCCTCACATCCTGACCTTACCAAGGGCCAGCAGCAGCATGGAGTGATGGAGAGCCGAGCTGCCTAGTTTTAAAACGTGGTTCTGCTTTTTTACAACCTGTGAGGCTTAGGGCAAAGTCCTTAACGTCCCTGTGGGCCCCGTTTTGTTAACTGGGACTAAGTGTGAGCAGTCAGAGCAGAGATGACTAAGTGCTGGGGTGCTTGCCCAGTACTGAAGAGACCTTGAGTTCAATCTGCAGCACCTCAGCCCCCTCCCCAGACGGAAGTGAATTGTTTATGATGTTCTTTTTGCTTAGTGGAAAATAGTAGAGCTGTGCCTCTGAAATGGCTCAGCAGGTAAAGGCACTTGATGGTTTTTTTTTTAGAAAGCACAGTGACGTGAATTCAGGACCCATATAAAGATGGAAGGGGAGAACCAACTCCTCACTCTCAGAGACGAGGACACTGGATTACCTGGTTTTAGAATTAGATACAGTTGTGAGCCACCATGTGGGTGCTAGGAACTGAATTTGGGTTCTCTGCAAGAGCAGCAAATACTCTTAACTGCTGAGCCGTCTCTCCAGCCCATAGATCCTCCTTCTAGATCTTGGGGCCTGCGGTTCTGGGTCCTCTGTATCTCCAGGCCCTGTTACCAGAAGACCTGACTTGGATTCAGGGGTTCGCTTTGGCCCCCGACTTAGAAGCGCATGTGTTCACTACAGCTGAACTAGAAAGATCCCAGGAAGCTGAGAAGCAGGGACTTGAGCTTCCTAGAAGCTCTTGGGTCTCTCCCACACCCCTGGGATGGTGAGACAGGGGACATCACCGTTTGCAACAGAGAATCCTATATAAAAAGATGAAAGTTTGAACTTTTGACTTGGGAGGTTTAGAACCAAGTTCGTATACAATTTAGGAAGCAGTTGAGACTCTTCCTAAAGCCCATGCTGGTTCGAAGCCTCTGGCTAACTCGGGTCTTCCAGTCAAGAGCAGTCTAGACTTTTCCCAAAGAATAGGACTGTACACCCTCAGGGAATCTCGGTGCCACCCGGTCACTGAGCAGACACATCCAATTTGCCAGTGCCCCTGACCTATAACCACCCACTCTGTTCCCAGGCGTGCTACGGGATCCTCAAGGTGCCCACGGGCAGCTGGCTGTGCCGGACCTGTGCCCTGGGAGTCCAGCCTAAGTGCCTGCTCTGCCCCAAGCGTGGAGGAGCCTTGAAGCCCACCAGAAGTGGGACCAAGTGGGTACACGTCAGCTGTGCCCTGTGGATTCCTGAGGTGTGTAGGAGATTTCAAGGAGTAAAACATGGGGAAGGGAGCATGCGAAGTATTCAGGTTGGGCCTGGCGGAATTTACGTGACAGAATATATGAAAAGAAGGGTCTGTTGGGCTCTCGTGAAGTCTCAGAAAGATAGTGTCTTAGTTAGAGTTTTACTGCTGTGAGCAGACACCATGACCGAGGCACCTCTTACAATGACAACATTTAATTGGGGCCGGCTTACAGGTTCAGAGCAGTCCATTATAATCAAGGCGGGAACACGGCAGCATCCAGGCAGGCATGGTGCAGGAGAAGCTGAGAGTTCAGATCTTCATGTGAAGGCTGCTTGAAGAATGCTGGCTTCCAGGCAGTTAAGATGAGGGTCTTAAGCCGGGCGGTGGTGGCGCACGCCTTTAATCCCAGCACTTGGGAGGCAGAGGCAGGTGGATTTCTGAGTTCGAGGCCAGCCTGGTCTACAGAGTGAGTTCCAGGACAGCCAGGACTACACAGAGAAACCCTGTCTCGAAAACCCCCCCCCAAAAAAAAAAAAAAGATGAGGGTCTTAAAGTCCACACCCACAGTGACACACCTCCTACAAGGCCACACCTACTCCAACAGGGCCACACCTTCTAATAATGCCACTCCCTGGGCCAAGCATATACAAACCATCACAGAGAAGTCTAGGAATAACTGGGAACATTGTCTGTGGACCTGGTCATAGGTCTGGTCCCCAACTCTGAGGCACTGGGAAACTCAGGAGGGACAATTTGAGGTCCAGACCTTAGTCAAGCAAAGGGGTCAGGGTGGAGGCTCAGATTATGGAATCCATCAAAGCAAAGTCTTGGTTAAAATCAGAAAGAGCTGGGCGTGGTGGCGCACGCCTGTAATCCCAGCACTTGGGAGGCAGAGGCAAGTGGATTTCTGAGTTCGAGGCCAGCCTGGTCTACAGAGTGAGTTCCAGGACAGCCAGGGCTACACAGAGAAACCCTGTCTCGAAAAACCAAAACCAAAAAAAAAAAAAAAAAAAAATCAGAAAGAAACCAGCCTTGATAACATATGCCTATAAAGCTAGCCCTTGGGACATGGGAGTAGAAGATCAGGAGTTCAAGACCATCATCAGCTTAAATTTGATGCTAGCCTGGGCTATATGATAACCCTGTCACAAAACCAAGCAACAGAGCTGATGGTTCCCTGGTCTAGAAGGTAGCAGTGGTGAGTTGGATAATGAGCCTGCTCCTGAGGCCGAAGAGGCAGCCTGTGGCTGGGGTCACAGGGAAGGGCCATGCACAGCAGGATGGGTCCACAGTAGCCATGTTCACTAAGCCTTTGGTCAGCTCTTCTGTATCGAGATGCCTGCCCAGTGCTGTCCGTGCCGAAGAGCAAGCTAGGTGACCCTATCAGCATGTGACTCTTCCCTTCCTGGTTCTCTATCCAGAGATTCCTACTGGGGTCCACCCTGCCAATTCTGGGGTTAGTGGTTATTTGTGTCAGATTTTCATCTTGAAAGCCAGGGCTGCCTCTCGGTGTCCTTTCACCTGGTTACTGCAGAGACATGGACCTATTGAGGACCCCGTGCTTGGGGGCCAGCGAGGTGGCTCAGCGGGTAACAAACAGTGCTGGCTGCCAGGCTTGACAACCCGAGTTCAGTACCCACGACCTCAGAGGAGGACTCTGAGTTGTCCTCTGACCTCCACACCTGGGCTGTGGCACACAGGAACACACACACACACACACACACACACACACACACACACACGTGCATACAAAGTCTACAGTCCCAGGTGCATGCTACTCCTAGCCAGCTACATGTGCAAACTGGGGCTGGGTCCAGGTAAGCAGGTCCTTGATTAGGCCAGGATCGGGGACTCAGACCTTCAGCTCTGCATGTGTGGAGACAAGGGGGACTTGTGACTTGTGAGTTGAATCCACAACTCTGTCTGCTCACTATCTGGCTATGACGGGACAGGATCCTAACGTAGCTCTCTGTATTCTGCCCAGGTCAGCATTGGCTGTCCAGAGAAGATGGAGCCCATTACTAAAATCTCTCATATTCCAGCCAGCCGCTGGGCCCTGTCCTGCAGCCTCTGCAAGGAGTGCACAGGTACCTGCATCCAGGTATGTGGCCTGCTTCTTTCTGCTGCCCGGCGCTGCCTTGTTAGCAGACAGATACACCGAGGTACCTGAAATGCCATTAGTTCCCACCACCTAGCCCCTGTGGCTGCACCACTGATGGGCCGAGGGGCTTAGGACGGGTCCACGTGGGTGCTTCACTTACCGGGAAGGCACAGTCATTTGTCCCCAGACTTCCAAGGAATGGGGACAGACCCCACCCATGGCATACTAAGAAATTGTCTCTGGGCTTGATGATTCGTTGGCCTTTTAGACTGTAACTCTGACATGTGAGAGGAACGAAAATCCGAAATTCTCTCCAGCTCAGCAGATGGGCCTTCCTGACCCATTATAGGGGCTTACTGGTCTACCTGTGATGGCGGCTCCCGGCTTAATGATCCTCAGGATCACCGAGGCACTCAAGCCACACGAAGCTGACAGCCCGCACAGCTCTGACATGTGAAGGGAGCTGTGGACTTGCTTTTTTCCCACAAAGCAGGGTTTGGCGCTTTGGTCTCTGCTGTGGATTGGAAACTCTCCTTTGTCCCTCTCATCTTCCCAAGAACACAGTCCGGCTTGCGAATATGCCTCCACCCCGTTTATCAGACCTCCAGCAGGGCTCTGGAAGCTGTGGCAAGGGAACCGGATGTTGGGTACACGGCTGATGAACTGGTTCCAGCGGTCCAGTCCGTATCTAGGGCTGGGAGGAATGGTCGGTCCAGCCTTTAGCTGCTTGCATAAGAGAAGGCGGGATCCAGCTGCTCCCAGAGAGTAGCACCAGGGCAGACTCCTGGCTTGGAAGACAGTGTAGTCCAGGAAACTGTGACCCTATTCAGGATCCTCCTTTCTCCCCATCTGCTAACCCCAAAGTCATTTGCTCATAGGACAACGCCTGTTGTCCCCACGAGGGATGCATCATTACCTCATGATTCTTGCCTCCTTCAGTATGTCTGGGATTTGCTCTGTCACCTTTCTAGGTGCCCCATGGTCCCTTTAACACGGTGTGATGTTGGAGCCTATGCCATTTTATGTAGTGCTCCCCTTCCCAACATTGTGTGTGCTCCTCGGTGCCTTAGATGGCCCCCCTATGTGCCCCCTGGTGCTCCTTTAATGCCTGACGTTGCCCTTCCCCCCTCTCCAGTGTTCCATGCCTTCCTGTATCACAGCATTCCATGTGACGTGCGCCTTTGACCGAGGCCTGGAAATGCGGACTATATTAGCCGACAATGACGAGGTCAAGTTCAAGTCACTTTGCCAGGAGCACAGTGACGGGGGCCCTCAAAGTGAGCCTACTTCAGAACCCGCGGAGCCCAGCCAGGCCATGGAGGATCTGGAAAAGGTGACCCTTCGCAAGCAGCGGCTGCAGCAGCTAGAAGAGAACTTCTATGAGCTGGTAGAGCCAGCGGAGGTGGCTGAGCGGCTAGACCTGGCTGAGGCTCTGGTGGACTTCATCTACCAGTACTGGAAGCTCAAGAGGAGAGCCAATGCCAACCAGCCGTTGTTGACGCCCAAGACCGACGAGGTGGACAACCTGGCCCAGCAGGAGCAGGACGTCCTCTATCGACGCCTGAAGCTTTTCACCCACCTGCGGCAGGACCTGGAGAGGGTAAGTAGCCCTGGCGGGTCAGGGCCTCTACCTCTTTCCTGCTCCGTGTGCCATGCCCAGGGGCAGCCAGGACTTGGGGTTGGGGGTGGAGGAGGGGAGGTAAAGGCTGCGGGGATTAGAAGGCACAATGGGAGGAGAAACCCTTGGTCTTTGAGTCGCTCTTGTTACAGCCATTTCCGAGGTCTTGGTGACGGTGACCTGTGGAGACAGGAATCAAGGCTCCTAGAACCCAGTTGCCTGCGTTTCCCCCTTCTGATCTTTGTGGATGGCAACTGGGACTAAAGGAGCCAGTGTTACCCAAGATACCTCTGTCCTGACATATTCAGAGTAGGGATTGGGATTGCATGGCATGGTGGCACACGCCTTTAGTCCATCCTAGCACACAGGACACATAGACAGGTGGAGACCAGTAGAGACCAACCTGGTCTACAGAGAGAGTTCCGGGACAGCAGGGCTATACAGAGAAACCCTGTCTTGGGAGGGAAAGGGAGAGAGAGAGATTATCTAGTTTCTAAGCATGCTTGTGCTGGCCAGAACTGGGTGATCAGGGGTGGGTGGTGGATGTGACTCCCATGGGTTCCCAGGCAGAAAATCGGATCAGGATAAGTGACAACACACACCAGGCCTGGCCAGGGTGACTGAGACACACACTTCCATCTTTGTTCTAGGGGTTGGGACAGAATTGTGGCTTGGTCCCCGGTGGTATATGTAAGGCTGAGGGAGAGAGAGGGGTGTGTGTGTGTGTGTGTGTGTGTGTGTGTGTGTGTGTGTGTTGGGTGGGGCAGGGATTCTGGAAGACTGAAGAAGAAAGCTATCAAAGATAACAGTGAGATCCAGCTGCCCTATGTGTCCCTCTGAGGGCCACATGTTGGTGACTCAGACCAATGGGAAGCACCACGTGCTCTATGGGGTCGTGGCAGGGGGCGGGGATGCGATGAGATGTCCCTGCAAGGCCCTATAGTGGCAGTGGCCTGGCCAGCAGGCTCAGTCTCTAACCACGGCCCAGGGCCAATAGCTGAGGGTCCTCCATCTTTGACTGGGCACCAGTGATGGTTTAATGTTTTTCTTTAATGTTGTTCCCGGGTTTCAGCACCATATGATGGGATAGAAAAGAGAGAAAGGGGTATTAGGGACTGTGGCACGGCAGCGTGGGGGAAGGGGGGTGCCCAGGCTGGCCCAGGCCCAGGCACCTCTTCCCCTTGAGGGACCACGCACACACAAACATGGTATAGAATAGAGTTTATTCAGGGAAGAGGATGGGAGTCAATGGTATAGTGGAGGCAGAGAGAGAGAGAGAAGAGAAAGCAAGAGAGAGAGAGAAGAGAGGCGTGGAGGCTGGCCATGACCATGTGGAGAGAGGAGGGAGGGGAGAGCCCAAGAGGGGCAGAGAGGTGGAGTGCAGAGAGGTAAGGGCAAAGAGAGTGATGAGAGAGAGAAGAGGGGCAGGCAGCCCCTTTTATAGTGGGCCAGGTATATGGGGCGGGGCATACCTGGCTATTGCCAGGTAACTGTGGGTGGAGCTTGGACAGAATACCAACTACCAGGCCAGCTTGGTCCTGCTCCTGGAGTGAAGGGGCAGGGCCAGGCTGGAGTTAGAGGCCTTGGGTGGCCTGGCCCTGTCCTGATTCTGGCCCTTCCTCCCGGCTGGTGACTTTCTGTTTCCTTTTCTATGAAATGGAAGTAAGGATCTAGCTGACCTTGGGATCAGGGTTAGAGTTAGGGGTCACACAGGGACGGTGGCCTCCACAGTTAGTTGTGTTGTTTGAGCTCCTCCTCACCCTGTATCCCAGGCTGGCCTCGCCCTCCCAAGTCCTGGAATAAGGATCTGAGCCCCTAGCCCACTGCAGGTTGAGTTTTTCATTACTGTTGGCCCCATAAGCAGTTCAGCTCTTAGAAGAACTTACATTCCAAGAGTGGGCTCCACCTTGCTGCAAGGCCTGGTGCTCCAGCATGGGCTGTCTTCCCTAATGGTCCAGGAGCAGGATTGTCACCGGCGTGAAATCGATTTTACGGCCAACCCAAAAGATATGCTCTCCTACAGATTTCAGCCACAGGCCCGGGGCCTTGGCAGGCGGCGTGGATGGGCACGGCCACCGCAGCGTCCAGAGTTATTCACGGCTGACAGAAAGATTGCAGCAGTGGGCATCAGCCTGCCAATGCCAGCTCATGTCCCCTAGCAACCAGGCCGACTGTTAGACCCTGCAGGATACGGTTGTGGTTCCTGCTGTAAGAGTTATTTCAGCGACCAAATGGACCTTGTGTGAGAGCCAAGAGGGTGGCCAGAGCTCTCAGTCACCGGAGAAGCCCAGAGATGAGCTTGTGGTAGCCTCGCCCCTGCGGCCCTCCGAGGATGGAGAGGAGCAGTGAGAAGCAGATCCTGCCCTTTTCTGACCTTGCCTCCCTGTCCGTCCCTATATTAAGGGTCTCTTGCCAAAATCCTTCACAGCACTTGGCTGGTGACACGGTCGCTCCTTCCACTACTTCAGTCAGCACCCCATTCTCAGGGCCTTTGTCTTCATTCAGCCATAAAGGAGAAAGGGCCCACCCCAACTGGGGATGACTTCATCCTAGCTAATTTTATCTTCTGAGCCCTTATGGTCCCATTCTGAGGTTCCCAGCAGGAAATCTTGAGGAATTCTACCCATACAGAGGCCTGGGAAGGTGTAAGTCCGACAGGAAGTGGTCTGATTTGCATTTCAAGAGCTTTGCTGAAGGATGGTTTTACTGTCCCTGTGAAGGGATGGGGGATGGGGAGGGGTGGAACCAGGCCGTGGAGAGAGCTGGTGTCCCACACATGGAGAGACTGGCGTAAATGTACTGATGATGGGGCAGTTGTGGCTGTGGGCCAAGAGCAGGTCGTGAGGTCGGATGATTCCAGTCTCAGCCATAATTCCTTCACAACTCCCCTTTGCCCAGAGGGCGCCCCAAGGCATGCTCACTCCCCATCCCCCCACCCTGCCCTCATCCCTTGCTGGCTTTGCCTCTCCTTTCTTTTTCCAGTACACTGTCACCACTGGCCTAGCTAGGCCTCCTGCTGAGCTCAGGTGTCCCTGTCTAGGCCACTGGTCCTGGGAGTGCTTCCTGCCTTGCTGGATGGCAGGCAATGGGAAGAAAGAGAAGTTGGCCCGATGCTTTCTACAAGTTTATTTCAGAATGTAGGCAGGCAGGAGCCAGGCTGAAGTGCAGGAGGAGAGGGGTGTGGAGAAGAGGTTGGTTGGAAAATGAGTCATGGTAAGAGGGTCACAGGCTGCTACCAGTGGTTAAATTCCAGGGCTGTCCCTTGAGGAAGGGGCTGGACATGGGAGCTGGTAACGCTGGGGTCAGTAATGAGTGAACCATGATGGCCTGGTGTTGACCATGCAGATGAGGAGGACACATAACAGAATGTCACAGCAGAGTCCATATTGAATCCCTCCTCTTGATGATGTCGGCTGCACTGGACTACCTCGGAATCTCCTTCACAAGTAGTCTCAGAAAGGAAAGGAAGGTCACACCCGATCAAGATCTGCTCATGCTACCTTAAGCTAGGAGGAATGGGGTCATGCCGAGCAGGAGGGGTTCTTAATTAAAGGAAACCTAGGCAGCTTAAAGACACACCTAAGAAAGACCTGAAGACCACCTGGGGACTAGGTAAGGGAAGACCTTAGTGGGAATAGGATTTAAGCTGAGCTGTGGTCAGTAACAGTCCCTGTTTCTGGAAAGTTCCACACAAGCCCAAAGGTGATACCAGACCGAGGGAGTGTCTCCAAGGCTGTAGCCTGGAAGTGTGTGAGAGAGCCGTCACTGGGAGATGGAGGAGGCTCTCGGAACAGGCAGTGACAGGTCCCCTTCATATCTGGCCAGCCAAGCTGAAGAATGTGTGCCTGGCTCCTAGGCTAAGCCACATGGCGTCAGAGCCTAATGTAGGGACTCTTCCCAGCTGGCCCGAGGGAGTCAGCTGTCCTTTATAAAGTCAGGCGTCCTGTTGCTGTGGGTATGGGAGCATTGGCCCCGGTGGCCGGGACCTGGCTCAGGTGTAGCAGGTAGACTTGGGAGAGGTACTCTGCCAGCTTGTACTGGTTTGGAAGCACGGAGATGCGGGGGTCTTGGGGCAGGCACTGGGCTTTCCCGTGATGGGTGTATCTGCGGGGTTGCTTTGCTGGGACAGGAAGAGAGGGTTGCCAGTTAAGGACCAGATAGATACTTCCTGCATGCTCAGGGTTTGGGAGTGAATTTCTCAAACTTCTTGGGCAGAGGGGAGGCAGCGGCCAGGCCCCCTTGAGATGGTAGGTGAGGTGGGAACTCTGTCCTGTGTCTCTTCAGGTGAGGAACCTGTGCTACATGGTGACAAGGCGGGAGAGAACCAAGCACGCCATCTGTAAGCTTCAGGAGCAGATATTCCATCTGCAGATGAAACTGATTGAGCAAGATCTTTGCAGAGGTGGGTGTGGTGCCCCCTGCTGGGGAGGTGTGTCTACAGGGCCTGGAAGGACATGGGGCCCGGAACCCTTCAGTCCGGTCGGTCCCTTCTCACCGACATTACAGGTCCATATGGGAACCTGTCAAGGCCCTGGTTGTGCTGATAGGCAGGGAGCCAGAGTTTGGACTGTGGCTTTTAAGCCTCTACCCTCAGAGGAATCACTGGTGCCCTGGGATAGCCCAGTTCCATCAGTAGTGACTTAGCTTGTACAAGGATAGGTGCAGACCCACAGTCTTCCAGGCTCTGCTGGCCAGCTCCCCTGAACCCTAGTATATGTAGGGTTCAGTATTCAGGAAGGCAGCTGTGTGTGCCTTCTGTGGTGTTCATGTGATGAAATTCAGGCTCTGATCCGCTGTGTCTTTTTTTTTTTTTTTTTTTTTTTTTCTTTTTTGGTTTTTTTTCGAGACAGGGTTTCTCTGTGTAGTCCTGGCTGTCCTGGAACTCACTCTGTAGACCAGGCTGGCCTCGAACTCAGAAATCCGCCTGCCTCTGCCTCCCAAGTGCTGGGATTACAGGCGCGTGCCACCACCACCCGGCTAATGTGTCTTTTATTCTCTAGGTATAGCATGCATTTAGCAATTGGAGAAACCCAGGAGCAAAGGTATTGACATTGACTGAACTGGTTAGTTATGGAGTCTGAACATGTTAAGGATGATAAGCTTAACAAGTGTGTGTGTGTGTGTGCGCGCACACACACACACACACACACACACGCACGCACGCACGCACGCATGCATACATGCATGCACGCACCCCACAGGAACGTTATTTACACTCCAATGTTGAACATACACAGCAGAAACAGCTAGGTAGAGAGAGCTTTGGAGATATGCCTGCTACCATGGACTCAGCTCGCGGGTCCTGCTGGGGCTTGAGGAGAGGAGAGCTCCTAGGCACGGTAGAGGGCGTGGTTGCTCCCTTTTCTGATTAGCTGAGTTGCGCCCTTTACCCTTTGGGGTCACCAGCACTCATCAAAGCCATATGTGGTGGTATATACCTGTAGAGGAGACGGGGTCTGGAGGCTCAGGGATTAAGAGTACTGGCTGCTCCTCAGGTGCCTTCAATTACTGGCACCCACAAGGTAGCTCACAACTGTTTGTACCTCCAGATCCAGGGCATCTAGCGCCCTCTTCTGGCCTCTGAGGGACTGGGCATGTAGCTTACTTGGTAGGGTGATTACCTCCCTGGGTTTGAGCTGGTTTGAAACCAGATGTGTAAGTACCATCTAATCCTAACACTCGGAGATAGAGGCAGGAGATTCAGGAGTTCCAGGTTATGCGTAGCTACATAAAAAGTTCGAACCGGGCGTGGTGGCTCACGCCTGTAATCCCAGCACTTGGGAGGCAGAGGCAGGCGGATTTCTGAGTTTGAGGCCAGCCTGGTCTATAGAGTGAGTTCCAGGACAGCCAGGACTACACAGAAAAACCCTGTCTCGAAAAAACCAAAAACAAAAACAAAACAAAACAAAAAAAAAAAAAGGTTCGAGACCATCCTGGACTATGTAAGAACCATTTTACCATTTTCTTTTCTTTTCTCCAGATTTATTTATTTATTATAGGTAAGCACACTATAGCTGTCTTCAGACACCCCAGAAGGGGGCATCAGATCTCGTTACAGATGTTGTGAGCCACCATGTGGTTGCTGGGATTTGAACTCAGGACCTTCGGAAGAGCAGTCAGTGCTCTTAACCACTAAGCCATCTCTCCAACCCCTCTGTCTTCTTTTGACAATGTTCCCAGAAGCCTTCCTGCCTCCACTGAGCAGCTGGAGATTCATCTTTCATAGACCACAAAGGGCAGAGAACCAGATACAGAACCCAAACGTCCTGTCTTCTGCTTGACTGCAGACCTGGAGGCCGGGGCAAGGACCTTGGCTGTGGTGTCAGGCCCAGAATCTAAGCCTCTTAGGTCCAGATGTCCAGATGATGTCTGTCTTTCTTTCTTTCTTTCTTTCTTTCTTTCTTTCTTTCTTTCTTTCTTCCTTCCTTCCTTCCTTCCTTCCTTCCTTCCTTCCTTCCTTCCTTCCTTTCTTTCTTTCTTTTTTTGAGACAGGGTTTCTCTGTGTAGCCCTGGCTGTCCTGGAACTCACTCTGTAGACCAGGCTGGCCTCAAACTCAGAAATCCGCCTGCCTCTGCCTCCCAAGTGCTGGGATTACAGGTGTGCGCCACCACCGCCCGGCCCCAGATGATGTTTTTCTGCCCTGTGTCCAGCTCCTTATGCTACCATCCTGTCCAGTCACCTTTTCCACTCACTGGAACTCTTCAGGGCCTGTGGGTCTTGTAGGTCACACTGACGTCCAGGTCCTACAAGGACGACTTACTGTGCCTACCTCTGTCCTACATAGAGCTGTGGGCAGTTACCTCGTGTCCTACCCCAGCCGCTCCGTTTCTGGCATCCTGGCACTGACTCTGGTACCGTTAGTTGGCAGACACAGTGGATGGACGACCCCTGAGCAGCCACTCGGGTTTAATTCTCTCACTCTCTGACACAGAGCCTTCTGGGAGGAGGTCAAAGGGCAAGAAGACCGACTCCAAAAGGAAGGGCCGAGAGGGTGCCAAGGGCAGCAGTCCTGAGAAGAAAGAGAAAGGGAAGGCTGGCCCGGAGTCCGTGCTGGGGCAGCTAGGTGAGTCAGGGGCCCGTGGGGCCTGGCAGATGCTACCTTTACCCTTTTCAGCGTCGCCCTCCCTCCTCCAGGGCGCACAGCAGCTCAGCCTCACCTCAACTGAGAGCCCAAGAAATTCTGGCTGCATAGAACTCTGCCAGCTCAGGGGCTGCCCTGGCCAGGGTGCAGCATCCTCCCAGAGGTCCCTAGTCCTGCTCCACCCTTCCCAGAGTCTCCTCCCCTCCACCCAGCCACACCCACCTGCTGTCTGTTCAACCCCAGCTGACCTTTCTTGAGCCACCCAGAGACTAAGGTGACATGTGACATTAGAGTCCCTAGTTACTGCCACAGTTTATCTCAGTAAAACTGGGCCCAAAGCCGAAGGTCCTGGCCACCCTGTCTGAGGGAGATCTCTCTTCAGTGTGTGTCCCTGTCATGCCCCCGCCCCCCTTTCCCCAAGCTGCTGGAGGCACTGCCTGTAAAGATACAGCACCCCCTGGTGGCCTGTCTGCTCTTGCCACTTTGAAATTCATTTGAACCACTTCCTACTGATCGTAGGATCAGTCAACCTGGTGAGCAGGGGCTAGCCCTTGCTTCTTGGTGGCATTAGTGGGACGCGTGGATAGAAGAGGATAGCTGGCCTGGGGGGGGCTTGTCTGGAGCTTACACACCTGTGGCGTCTCACCTGCTGCCTCCTTTCTCCGTCCATCAGGTCTGTCCACCTCGTTCCCCATCGACGGCACTTTCTTCAACAGCTGGTTGGCACAGTCGGTTCAGATCACAGCCGAGGACATGGCCATGAGCGAGTGGTCTTTGAACAGTGGGCACCGGGAGGATCCCGCTCCAGGTCTGCTGTCAGAAGAACTGCTACAAGATGAGGAGACGCTGCTCAGCTTCATGAGGGACCCCTCACTGCGACCCGGAGACCCTGCCAGGAAGTCCCGAGGCCGCACTCGCCTACCTGCTAAGAAGAAACCACCCCCACTGCAGGATGGGCCCAGTGCACGGACCACTCCAGACAAGCCACCCAAGAAGGCCTGGGCCCAGGATGGCAAGGGCACGCAAGGACCACCCACGAGGAAGCCACCACGGAGGACATCTTCTCACTTGCCATCCAGCCCTGCAGCTGGGGACTGCCCAGTCCCAGCAGCACTGGAAGGTCCTCCGACACTGGCCTCCGAGATCCCGGAAGAGACAGCCCCCATGGCTTCCGACTTGAATGTCCAAGTGCCTGGCCCTACAGTGAGCCCCAAACCCGCAAGCAGGCTCCGGCCGCCCCGAGAGATGAAGGTCAGTCGGAAATCTCCGGGTGCTAGGTCTGATGCTGGGACAGGACTGCCGTCTGCTGTGGCCGAGAGGCCACAGGTCAGCCTGCATTTCGACACCGAGGCTGACGGCTACTTCTCTGATGAGGAGATGAGCGATTCTGATGCAGAGGCAGAGGACAGTGGGGTACAACGGGCTTCCAGGGAGGCAGGGGCAGAGGAGATGGTTCTCATGGGGGTGCTGGCCTCCTAACTCACCCAAGCCCTGCCCTGGTCCCCTACAAGGCCTCAGCCCAATCACAACTGCCATTTCCACTGCTGGGTGTCTCAGACCCACCACTCTGTCGTGGTTTTATTTTTAATAGAGAGTTCTGAATTCCACTCCGTTGTCTTTCCTCTGTGCTGGCCTAGGACATTAGGATTCCTCCCGTGGCCCCGGCCGCGGGGACTATACCGGGTTCTATGTGCCACCCCTGTCCCAGCCCATGCCACAGCGCCGGGCTTCTGGCTTGATGTAGACAAGGTAAGGGAGAGAGCTCGGGGCTCCTGCCCACTGCCACTTGGGTGACACAGACTGTCGTTTGGGCATTATTTTCATGGCAGATGGGCCATCCCAGGGCCTGCCCCGCCTTGTCCCCTCCCCCCAGATTGCACTGGGGTCCATTTTGGGTTAGGGGGGGTGTCCTGCTACACTCCACTGATCCCTAAGGAAGTATAACAAATGATACCCAGCCAGTCTATTCACTGTCACAAGCACAACGAGTTTCTATGAGAAAGCACTGAGGGGGTGCAGGGGGCCGCCGGCTCCCGAACAGCCCACAACATCTGAGGCCCGCCCGCCCACCCGCAACCCCCCCTCCCTTGCTGCTCTGTCCCTGCCAGTGCCCAGCCCAAGCAGCTCTGGGAAAGGGTTCCCAGAATCCTTCCTGAGCTGTGTTCTTTACTCAGGGGACCCCCCAAACAGTCCTCCACCTACCCAGGCGGAGGACTCCAAGGGAGGGCCAGTGCCCAGCCCGGGACTCGGGGCTCAGATCAGCCCACCGCAGAGAATCACTCTGGGACTTTAACTTCCTTTCTTCCTTTGGGGCCAGTCTCGGCCACAGTCTCGGCGGCTCCATATGGAGCTGGCCAGACCAGACCGTTTGCCTTTTGAAGTTTCCTAGTCCTGCTAAGAGATGAGCTTCCTCATTTTCCTTCTGGAAACATCCTTCCAACAAGTATAGTGGGATCCCGGGGTCCAGGGCAGGCCAGTGGTGGCCTGCTGGGGCTGGTTGAATTGTTGCTGGATCTTCCTGTATTCCTCTGTCCCTTAGCGCCTTAATCCCCTTTCCCTCCCTACTGTAACACCCCCCCCCCTTTCCTACTCCTCTTCAAATCCTCCCTCCTCCAAGCCTCCAGGTAGGTTCTGAAGGGTTTTGATGGAGCGGCCCCAGGGTGATAGTTAGCTCAGGGAACAAAGGAATTCCGTGAAAACTTTTTTTTTTTTCTTTTATTAATTACTCTTGGGTCACTTCCGCCACTGGTAAAGCCAGAACTTCTCCAACCAGAACCTTGCAAAAGTCCAGTGAACCAGTCGAATCATTCTGAGAATGCCAAAGAATCTTTTGACCATAATACACAGCACAGCCCGGACCTGACGACTGTCGTCGGCTTGAACTTCCTTTTCAAAGGAACTGGTTAGCAACAAAGTTCAGAGACTCGGTTATTACACACACCTACAGAGAAGGGCCCAAGGCCTCGGGAGGCTGCGCTGCCCCGCCCGCCGCCACTGCTGCTGCTGCTGTTGTTGGTTTACGGTCCCTGGGCTGAGCCGCTGTGAGTGTGGTCCTAAACTTTGAGGACTCCCTCCCGCTTTTGAGGGGGGGGAGAATCCTGACTGTGAATCCAGCGTGGTTCCCCCATTGCCACCACATAGATACACAAAGAGCAAATACACAGGACCTTCACCCACCTTGACTCCAAAACTATCAAGGTACGACAGTGAGTTTGAGCAAAATCAGAAACAAAGATAATGACTTCGGTTAGGGGATTGGACCAATGTGTCTTAGACAAGTGGACTCCGATGGCGTGGGGTGGGCTCCAAGGATCCTGGGCATCCAGATGGCCTCGGCGACCACATAGACTTAGTCTGCCTGCCCGTCTTGGTAACAGTGACAGCTTAACGTCGGCGTCGACATCCCCGCCCTGTCTCTTGTTCACTGCCTTTGAACGGACCTTCCTTACCCCTGTGCTTTGGGTCACTCTGGGTCGCAATCTTATCTGCTAGACTGCCTGGTGGTCTGACCTGCAAAGGGCATGGGGGCTTGAAGAACAACCAAACACTGCAGGGGGAGGAAGGGGACTGTCCCTGGCCACTCTGTCCAACCAGGCGCTGCCACAGAAGCCCAGTTGTTGTCTGGGAGAATGGCTGGCTGGCTAGCAGACCCGTCACTAGGCCAAGCCCCACGCCAGTCTTCATCCAGCAGCTGTCTCTGCTTGTAAGATGTCCAGCAGGCCGCAGGGAGGATGAGGGTGTCCCGTAGCCTCTCCTTAGTTCCAGGCCACACCGTCTGTGCTGTAGATGGCTTTGCCACACCGTGACCAAGGCACCTTTTCCAGACCAGAGGCAGGGCCCACTCTTGCCCTCATCCCCAACCCCTCCCTAGGGAGGGGGAGGACTCTGTGACTCCTTCTGGCTAACGTGCCCCTTCCACCTCATTTCCTCATCACAGGACACAGGCTAATGTGCAAGGAAAGTATTTTTCTGTATCATAAGTGTATTTTGAAACAAGGAAAGAGAGAATACTCGTTTACTTTATTAGATGGGCTCTGACTTTGTGAAAGGCAAGAGAGAGTCTTTGCAACGTAAGGGCCTCAGGTTTGTTGGAGAAGCCAGTCACCCAGGTTCCCGGGCATAGGTATTAGACTGTGTGTGTGTGTGTGTGTGTGTGTGTGTGTGTGTGTGTGTGTGTGTTTTGTGCAGATGTCTGTGCAATGCATGGATACCCTATGGGACTTGCTGGGGTTTTCTAGAGACTCAACTGCCTGATTCTACAGGAATATTAGCGGCGGGTTAGACTTTGGGTTTCCTCATCATTGTCACATAAGGTCAACCTGTACCCATACCTGAAGTTCTGTGTAACAATATGTGATCTCTGTAGTAAGGTCCTTGGTTGAGGAAGCTACTCTCCAGTGCCCTTGGCCCAGCTGGCCACATTGGCCAAAGAGCCAGAGGAGTTGGAATTGGGGGACCTTTGGTCGTTCTTTAAGCTGCTTCCTGCCGACTCCTCCCACGGATGCACACTCGTGCTCCATCCAAATCATTTGGGGGTGGCGGTAGGGAGGGTGATCTGAATGTCACAGGAGGAGACACCTTCTGTCTTTGTTTCAAAGAAAGTGATGTGCCATTTGTTAATATACAAGAGAACTATTGAAAAAATATATTGAAAAGAGCAATTTTAAATTATTTTTGGCTTATGTTGCAATATTTATTTTCTTGTATTAGAGAAGATTTCTTTGTAGAGAAAAAAAATGTATTTTTCATTACCGCAAAGACCTATTTCTCCTTTTTGTACATCGTCCTTGTTCGCGACCCTTAACGAGCAATAGAATGTTCGGTCACCCCCGCGTGGCCAGTGCCCACTGTGCCCTTGCATGATTGTGTTGCTGCTGCTGCTGCCGCTGCTACATAGCTTCCGGCCCCGTCCTGTCCTGCTCACTCACTGGGGCATCCGGATTGCGGGCCCCCGTCAGGGTCTGTGTCTAAGGAGCCCACAGCACTCCTCGTGTGTTGGCAAATTCAGTTAATAAAGCAACGTTTTCTGTGCTGGCTGCCGTGAAGTTCTGTTACATTAGGTGGGTAGGAGACCTAGAAATCCCACCGCATGCCTACGACGGTAAGCACAGCAAGAGTCCTGAGTGCCAGTGCTCACAAACATTCAGTACTCACCACCGCCTATACCTTAGAGGGGGTTTCTTTTTTTTTTTTTTTTTTTGGTTTTTCGAAACAGGGTTTCTCTGTGTAGCCCTGGCTGTCCTGGAACTCACTCTGTAGACCAGGCTGGCCTCGAACTCAGAAATCCACCTGCCTCTGCCTCCCAAGTGCTGGGATTACAGGCGTGCGCCACCACGCCCGGCTCTTAGAGGGGGTTTCTTGATAATCAGGGTTAACCCCTGGCATTCAGGGTCAGGGCTGAGAAGGTAACCTGAAATCAAAGCACCACAGCAAAGGTGGGGCCCAGGGAGTGCGGCTCTGAGGGAGTAGCATTATTCCTTCCTGAGGTAGGTAGTACTTTGATCACATATTGTTAAGATGCCCTACCCACCCACGCTCTTGACGGAAACCCCAAGAACCAATAGAACTGTGGCCTGTGCATATGATCCCAGCACCGGGGAGGATCACAAGCCCACGGTTATCACAGGAAGTTTAGGGGATGTTGGGGAGGTCGTCTGATATCAGTCCCCCAAAACTTTAAAAAAAGATGGACTTTGGTGTGCTTGTAATCTTCAGTACAGTTGTGTACTGACCTCCACATGTGCACAGTTAGACACAAACACACACACACACACACAGACACACACACGTGCGCGCCTTTTGTAAATTAAAACCCCAAACTTACTACACCACAGCCACCAGGCTCCTTGAGATGATATAACACTATAGTGACAAAGTGAAGTGAGTTGTTTATTTCTAGAATGTTTAATATTTCTAGATTGTGGTGAACCACGGGTAACATACAGATAACAAAACTGCTCTGGGCTGGGCACCATGGCTCTGTGGGCAGAATGCTCACACAAAGCCCTGCGTTCAGCCAGCAGTGGTGGCACACGCCTGTAATCCCAGCACTTGGGAGGCAGAGGCAGGTGGATTTCTGAGTTTGAGGCCAGCCTGGTCTACAGAGTGAGTTCCAGGACAGCCAGAGCTACACAGAGAAACCCTGTCTCGAAAACAAAAACAAAGCTCTGCGTTCAATTCCCAGCACTACCTTTAACTCATGGGGTATGGGGTACAGATACGTGACATCATGTAAGTGGATTCCCTTTGTAACACTTTCCCTCTGAGGTTGGGTCTGTCTCATGGAGTCCAACTGACATGAAACTCTGTAGAGTTGAAGGCGACTTTAAACCCAAACTCCTGCTTCTCCCCCTCAGTGCTGGGATGAGAGTGACTACCACACCCAGTCCATGATGTGCTGACTCAGTTACCATCACGTGACCCTACAGGGAGGTGGGCCGCCAAGAGGGCAGAAAACTGGGTCTCTTGAAGGGAAGTATTGAGACCTCCGCCCTTTCCATTTTTCTTTACTTCCCTGGTCATAAAAAGAGGCTTTGCCATGCACTGCTCCCGTGATGCCTTGCTGCACCGGCCCAAGAGCAACAGAGCTGTCAGGCCTCAGACTGAAGCCTATGAAATCACGAGTCAAATAAGTTGTCCGTGGCATGTGTGTCCTCACAGTGATGGAGATGACTAGCAGGATGTGTAATCATTTCCTCTTCGAGACAAGGTTTAGTTAGCTATATAATCTAGGTTGGCCTCAATCCCACAGTCCTCCTTGTCTCAGCCTCCTAAGTATCTGGGAATACAGGCACAAGCCACTGTATCTGTATCATATTAGGTATTTAGAATAGTTGAAACTATAGAGACTGAAGTAGAAGGTCAGTTGCCAGGGATTGGGATAAGAACGTGAGGGGTCGTTTGGTGGGCATAGCGATAGGAAATATCTGGGGTACAGGGGAGCTGATACTCACAGGTGTGTATATGGTTAACAATAGGGTGCTGTACTTGGAAATCACTGAGTTTCTTTTTACTTCACACATGTTAGCCCAAAGGCCAGGAAGCAATCATGTAATAGTATTTGCTCAATTGTTCTCAATTATATAATTGTCACAATTTGGTAAAAATGATAGAGTGTAGGGGCTGGAGAGATGGCTCGGCTTAACCCTGACTGCTCTTCCAGAGGACCCTGGCTGATAACCAGCCTCCACAGGCTGCTCACAACTGCCTCTAACGTCCGTCCCAGGGCAGCTGGTGCCCTCTTCTGGCCTTGGTGGGCACTGCTAGCAAATGGTGTACAATAAACGCAGATAAATAAATCACCATACACATAAAATAAAAATGGCAAAAAAAAAAAAAAAAAAAAAAGCTGCTGGTGGTAGCACACGCCTTTAATCTCAGCACTTGAGAGGCAGAGGAAGGTGGATATCTCTCTGAGAGTCCGAGGACAGCCTGGTCTAACACAGTGAGTTTCATGACATCCAGGGCTACACAGAGAAACCCTGTCTCAGAAAACAAAACAACAAAACAAAAACAAAAACAAAAAAACCCAAGTACTCTGCTACTTAAAATGAGACACAGCTGCTTTGCTGCAATGCCAAATGTATGCAAGACATGCGAATGCTCTTGTTGGAGACGTGGGAGAGCCGAAGGGCGGAGGGCTCACTGGGCGTGGGTGAGGCTCCGGTTCCCTTCTCAGCATCTCAGAAAACATGGGGAGGGTAATGAGATGACTCGGTGGGCGAAGACACACGCGTCAGCCCTGACACAGGGTGGAAGAGAACTAACTCCTGCAAGTTGTCCTCTGACCTCCACACCTGTGCCTTGATATGCATATGGCATGTAGACACACACTCAACAATAGAATACAAACGTTTGGGAGAAGAAAAACCCGAATTATTGGACTGGAGAGGTGGCTTGTGAGTTAAGAGTGATTGTTGAACTTCCAGAGGACCCAAGTTCAGTCCCCAGCACATGTCTGACAGCTCACAACTGTATCCAAGGATTCAGCACCCTCTGGCCTGGCTCTGGCCTCCATAGGCACACACACACACAGACACACACACACACACTCACACACACACACTCACACACACACACACTCAGAGAGAGAGAGCTATCTCTCTCCCTCTTTCCCCCTTCCTCCTCCTCCCTGCTCCCTCTCCCTCTCCAGGGTTTTTCTGTGTAGCCCTGGCTATACTCTATAGATCAGGCTGGCCTTGAACTCACAGACATCTGCCTGCCTCTGCCTCTTGAGTGCTGGGATTAAAGGTCTGAGCCACCATGCCCAATTAAAAATAAATCTTTAAAAAAAAAAAAATTCCATTGGGCCTTCCCTGCACGCTGGGAAGTTGAGATTAGGGTCTCCCAACTTCAACTCAAGGCTCCATTTCATTACTAACCCCATCTCCACCCGCCTGACTTTCTGCACAGTGAGTTAAGAAACTTCTTCTGAGCCGGGCGGTGGTGGCCCACGCCTGTAATCCCAGCACTTGGGAGGCAGAGGCAGGCGGATCTCTGAGTTCGAGGCCAGCCTGGTCTACAGAGTGAGTTCCAGGACAGCCAGGGCTACACAGAGAAACCTTGTCTCGAAAAACCACTAAAGGGAGAAAAAAAAAAAAAAAAAGGAACTCCTTCAGACCCGGGAGGGAGAAACTCCAAATCCCTGCCCTTGGGCAGAGGGGACCAGATGTTCTATCTCTGGGAAGAGACCCCATGACTAAAACTTATAAAAGGAAGCATGCAATTTGTGGCTTTCTTACAGTTTCAGATTAGTCCATAATCATAACTGATTGGGAACCAAGAATTCAAATATATGAGCCTGGGGGGTGGGGGGTGGGGGTGGGGAGGCATTATCATTCAAACCACCATACCAGGTGAGCCAGGTGAGTGTGTGTGTGTGTGTGTGTGTGTGTGTGTGTTGCTTGCATATAAACATGTGCACCACATATCACACATCATCCCTGGTGCCCACAGAGGCCAGAAGAGGGCGTCAGAACTCTTAGAACTGGGATTAGGTAGGTTGGGCTCAACCTTCTTCTCTGAGAGAACAATGCTCTTCTAACCTCTGAGCCAGGCTGGAGAGATGGCTCAGCGGCTAAGAGCACTGGATGCTCTTCCTGAGGTCCTGAGTTCAAATCCCAGCAACCACATGGTGGCTCACAACCATCCGTAATGAGATATAACGTCCTCTTCTGGTGTGTCTGAAAACAGCTACAGTGTACTCATATACAATAAATAAATAAATAAATAAATAAATAAATCTTTAAACAAAAACAAAAACAAAAACCTCTGAGCCAACTCTCCAGGTCCTCTAGAAGGATTTTAACCTAGGGGCAGCTGGATGGGGTGGCTCTAGACCTAGCCAGAAAACAAAACAAAACAAACAAACAAACAAAATGGGTACATTTTAATCCATGCAGCCCGGGCTTTTGCCCAATCAGAGCACACCATGGATCATGACTCATCTGTTGTTGAGTGAGAAGGCCATTGAAAGCATTGGATTAACTGGGGAAGTGATCAGTCATGGAGTACTTGCCTAACATTCATGAGACTCTGGGTTCCATCCTCAGCATTGCAGGGTGGGAGGTTGGGGGGTGACGACAGGGATTAAAGCCATCTGAAGGGCTGATGGCGACGTTCTAGAATAGGGCTCAAGTCTGGACATACCACACCAGGCCAAAGCAGCTCCTCGCAGTTCCACCGCAGAGGCTTATTGGAAATAAAGAGGGGAAAGAGAGAAAGATAAAGGGAAAGGGAGGAAGGCTCTGTGGGAAGGGTCTGACTTTTACTTAGGCTGTGACATTTCCTGGTCGCAGGTAATTGTGGGAAGTGGAGTCTGGGATGGTATGCGGTTGTCGTGGCAACAGGTGTCACCTAAGTGTGACATTCCTGAGTTTGGAGCAAAAAAAAAAGAAAGAAAGAAAGAAAGAAAGAAAGAAAGAAAGAAAGAAAGAAAGAGAAAGAAAGAAAGAAAGAAAGAAAGAAAGAAAGAAAGAAAGAAAGAAAAAACTGGTTCTTGATATCAGTTGACAGAGTAAAGGAAGACCCGGGCTCCAGCCCCAGCACTGGAGTAGAGGTGGAAGAGCGGAGGCAGGAGGATCACAGAGTACAAGGTTACCCTCTACTATATGATAAAATTGAAGCTAGCCTGGACTACATGATATTGTTGAATGAATGAATGAGCCACGTGTGGAAGCCAGAAGGATGAGGAAAGGCGGGGAACAGGACCCAGAGGTGTTGACGGTTGACGTCCACGAGGCCTGGGCTTCTGGGGCAGGTTTGGAGACCTGTGATCTGAGTGGCATCCTTTTCAAGGCAGGCTCGTGTTTGCTGGCCCACAAGTTTGTGGGTGTCTACTGCGAATGCGCTAGAAGTAGACTCATGCGGGCCTCATGCCTCTGGAGAAGTGCAGGCCGCGTTCTGTTCTGGCCCTTCTGAGCTGCTGTCTCCTCGTTCTCTAAATGCCTGCCTGGGCCTTTTTATCCAGGGTGGCCGAGAGGTCACCTAGAGGTAGATTCAAGGACACTGAGATAGATTGCTGAGGTCGAAGTTTGTTAGAAGAGTTCATTCATGCCATAATCAGGCAGACAGCACTCCGGACATCAGGATGGCGGGCTCTGAAGATAGGAATCAGGGTCTTCGTAGCATAAGTTGGGAGTCAGTTGGGGAGTCTCTTAGTGTTCTGAGGGTGGGAGTGGTTTTACTGCAAGACTCTCAAGTTCCCTTCGCACGGGCCAGGAGAGGGCTGGAGACAGGTTGTGTGGTCAACAACACCCCCTTGGATATAAACTCACGTCGCCAGGTGCAAAATGGGTATCTGGAAGTCTGTTAGCCAGAGCTGGCCTATGTGAAAGGGGACGGCTGTTGCCGGAAAGAGGCCTGAGCAGCCGTCTGGGCTGCACCCTAACAGCCAAATCCTTTTGAAATTACGGATTTGTTTTATTTTTTTGATCATATGTATGTATTGACGTGTGTGTGTGTGTGGGCACATGTACTCTGGGTACCAGGGTTTCAGATCATCTGGAACTGGCGTTGCATAGAGTTGTAAACTACCCCAAGTGGATGCTAAGAACCAGTCCAGCCTCTACAAGAATGGAACACGTCCTTAACGTCTTGCTGAGCCCTCTTCCCAGCCCTTTAACATCACATTCTTACAAAGCAGACAAAATGATCATTTTTCCCCCAAAGGTCTTGAGGGAGAGAGTGCTGGCAACCTGGCTGTTGCCCCAGTGGCACTGGGTTTGTTTACCAACTCCCAGTTCCTGGAATCCGAGCTGGTAGGCAGCCCGGTTTGGTTATGGGTTCTCCATAGGCCTGCCAGGATAACTGTGGTCTGGGGTTAGGGCAGGTACTAGCCTCGTGCAGTTCCCTGACAAGGGCTTGTTGGAAACAGCTGGTGGGGGTGAGAGATGAGGTGTGTGTGTGTGTGACAGCTGCTCCCGCCAACACTGGTGACACAGCTGCCAGCGTTCTGAGCGGCTCAGGCTTTCCTCGCCTGTAGCCACCAGTGTACCTGAAACCTTGTAACCTGAGAGCAGGCTAGGCCGAAGACTCTGGGTCAAGAGGAGAGTAACCTGAGAGCAGGCTAGGCCGAAGACTCTGGATTGTACCTCCTCCTCCACCCTCCCCCAAGGGATTGACTGCTAGGATCAACTTGAGACTCAGAAGGTCAGCCCCGAGGTGTGCTGAGGAATCCTAGGGAGGAAAGTAGCTTGTCCCCCTCACACCCCTCTCACCTGCCGGCATTGCCTACGGCTACTTGCAGGATCCAAGAGGCTGGTTGGTTCTGGTATCAGTTGTTTGGAATATTGAGCTGCAAAGACTGTAGCTCTTGCCTCCAGCCGAAGCTTCTGGCCTCTCCTTGCTGAAGAAGCATCTTCCTGCCTCCTGAAAGGTCTTGGATGTTGTTGTAAAGGATTGTTTCCAAGACAGAGTGCCAGTCAGTGCTGCTGCCCTTAAGACATGCTGATGGGTTTCTTTACAAAATATCATTAAACAAACCAGCATCATAGCCGGGCTCGCTGACTGTCGACGTTTCCTCATAGAGGGAGGGATGGAGGGTCTTGGGACCCTCCCCTGACAATCCAGATACTCCTCCTAGCTAATCATAATTGGGTTCTTTTCCTACTTGTGTGTGGCCTTGGGGGTTTCAGGAGGGGCTTGAAAGACCTCAAAGAGGCTCCATCTATACAACCACAGAAGCCGTTCATTTTTGTGCACACCTTCCAGCGCTGTTTCTCGGGGATCACCCACACTCCTTTGTGACTGTATGTTCATACAAAGAGAAAGGTTTTGAGAGAATGGTATATGGCAGTGTGGGGGAAGGGGGTGCCTAGGAGGGGCCATGCCCAGGCATCCCTTCCCCCAAGGGATCAGACACACACAGACATGGTATAGAGTAGAGTTTATTCAGGGAAGAGGATGAGAGTTAATGGGTTAGTGGAGGCAGAGAAAGGCACAGAGAGAAGAGAGAGAGAGAGAGAGAAGAGAAGAGAAGAAGAAGAAGAAGAGAAGAGAAGAGAAGAGAAGAGAAGAGAAGAGAAGAGAAGAGAAGTGGAGGCCAGCCATGACCACGTGGAGAGAGGGGAAGGGGAGGAGAGCCCGAGGGTCAAGAGGAGAGTAAGAGAGAGCAAGAGGTAAGAGATGAGAGAAAGAGGAGGGGCCTAGCATTCTCTCTCTCTCTTTTTTAAAGATTTATTTATTTTATTTATATGAGTACACTGTAACTGTCTTCAGACACACCATAAGAGGGCATCAGATCCCATTACAGATGGTTGTGAGCCACCATGTGGTTGCTGGGATTTGAACTCAGGGTCTTTGGAAGAGCAGACAGTGCTCTTAACCACTGAGCCATCTCTCCAGCCCCCTAGCATTCTCTTTTATAGGCCAGGCTTACCTGGCTGTTGCCAGGCAACTGTAGGGAGGGGCATATTTGCCTGTTGCCAGGTAATTATGGGGTGGAGCTTTGACAGAATACTAACAGTGACCTCTCATCCTTACTCTGTAACTTTAGTAAACTCATTGGCTCCCTAGGCTGAACTTTGGTGGAATCCAACTTTGGCCAGTCTATGGGACCTAAGGAAGAGCAGGGCAGACAATTCCTAGTCCCCAGCCCCAGCCCCCTGGTGAAAATTCTCTCACAGATAGGATACAGGACACTGAGACAGAGATTGTATTTGGCCGTAAACCGGGCGGTGGTGGCGCACACCTTTAATCCCAGCACTTGGGAGGCAGAGGCAGGCAGATTTCTGATCTACCCAGCCTGGTCTACAAAGTGAGTTCCAGGACAGCCAGGGCAACACAGAGAAACCCTGTCTGGAAAAACAAACAACAACAACAACAAAAGGTTTACTGAATACTATGGATAGTCAGAGGCTCTGAAGAGAGGGAATCAGAGCCCATGTGGCAGAAAGACCAGGCTGGCCTCAGACTCACAGAGACATCTGCCTCTGCTTCCCTTCCCGAGTGCTGGAATTAAAAGTATGCACCACCACCGAGTGGCTTTCTTACAACTTTCTGAGGAGAAAAGTTGCCCCACAGAAGCCTGTAGGCAGGCTCTCGGATTCCAGCTGGAGGAAGAGAAAGGGGGTGGGAGTGGGGCGTGTGGCCAGAAGGCATCCTTTGGGTTAAACTCAGCTCAGCTCCCCAGGTGAGACAGTTGGTCCTAACAAGAGACTCTACAGTGGCCTCAGCTGGGCCCCTGTCGGATCCGTGGGAGGACAAGACTGCTTGTAGGTGTGTGTTGGCCTGAGCAGCAGCTAGATTTTTTTTTAAGGTACTATTTTTATTTTCTGTGTGTGAGTGTTTTGCCTGCATGTGTGCGCACCCGTACACGCTTGGTGTCAGATTACTTAAGGTTGAAGGGGGAAAGAGCGAGGTTTGGCTAAGCGGGCCCATGTTTATTCACAGTGAGGAGGCACTTTCGTCACCACGCTCGTGCGCATGGCCAAAATGCCTACAGAAGACAGGCTGTGCGGTCCTCGTAAGGAGGAAACGACTAACCAACTACATTGTAGTCCCTCCCTTCCAGGAAATCCTTGACCTGGCCGCAAGGGACGCTGGGAAGTGTAGTCTTTTAGCGGGAAACTGTCTCACTTGATGCTCACAGAAACCTGAGAACCGAAGCGGGTGTTGGATTCCTTAGTGCCAGAGCCAACCCCAGGCCCGCCTCTGCAAGAGCAGCAAGTGCGCAGCTGAGCCTTCTCTAAGGTTCCAGCAGCTGAAACCCTCCCTCCCTATAAGGTCTTACTCAGGCTAGTATGTTTAAATAAAGATTTATTAATTTTATGTATATGAGCACACCGTCGCTGTCTTCAGACACACCAGAAGAGGGCATTAGATCCCATCACAGATGGTTGTGAGCCACCATGTGGCTGCTGGGAATTGGACGCAGGACCTCTGGAAGAGCAGTCGGTGCTCTTACCCGCTGAGCCATCTCTCCAGCCCATCAGGCTAGCCTTAAACTTGTGGCAGTACTAGGATTGTGGATAGAGTTATTCTGGTCAAAGCCTGGGGTCTGACAAGGCTAACACCACAGGCTCTGTCACGCATCCACAATACGTTAAATACATAGACAATAGTGAAAACAGACAAAGGAGATTTACTCAGTGTAGCCACGTTGGGAAGAGAACTGGCACTAAGGAATCCAACATCCTCTTCGGGTCTCAGGTTTCTGTGAGCATCAAAGGAAAGCTTCCTGCTAAAAGACTACACTTCCCAGCGTCCCTTGTGGTCAGGCTAAGGATTTCCTGGAAGGGAGGGACTACAATGTAGTTGGTAGTCGTTTCCTCCTCACTAGGATCTTCTGGGTCCTGACTTGAGGTATTTTTAACTAAGCCATTGTGGTCAAGGTGTGGTCCAGTCATCACTGACCCATCCTTGTCTGACCTCTCAGTTGTCACAATTTAATCTCTCTCCAGGAGGCAAGTTCTTCCTTCAGCCAGCACCAGGGTTTGCAACCTTTTCCTTCTGGGAGATTTTAGATGTCTTGGGGATCTTTGTCTCAATAGCCTGATAGTAGTCAAGGAGAGTCTCTAGACCAGCGTCAGCAGCCAGGACTGTTAGGGGTCACAGGATTATCAGCGTGAGCTGCCAGCCTCCCAGATGCATCCTGTGGGCCTCAGGGCTGCTCACGGTGTAACTGTCTAGTCTAGTTCCCGTTCACTGGGTAGCCTGCCTTTCTGAATGCAGTAATTTCTAGGGCGAACTTTCCTGTGCCTCTACTATACCCTGCTCGAGGGGTGGACTCCACCATCTTGTTCAGGTTAAGCCAGTCCCAGGCCCTGGGTTAATATGAAGACTGGTCAGGTATGGCCTCAGCTGTATGGAGAGTCTCACCTCAGGGCTCAGTCAAGTGCTTCTCATGTAGACAGTGCCTCCTGTCTTGGTAACTTTAGCTTGTCTAACATTTTTTTTTTTTTAAGATTTATTTATTTATTATATGTGAGTACACTGTAGCTTCTCTTCAGACACTCCAGAAGAGGGCATCAGATCTCATTACCGGTGGTTGTGAACCACCATGTGGTTGCTGGGATTTGAACTCCTGACCTTCAGAAGAGCAGTCAGTGCTCTTTTTGTTTTGTTTTGGGTTTTTGTTGTTGTTGTTTTTTTTTTTTATTTTGTTTTGTTTTGTTTTTTCGAGACAGGGTTTCTCTGTACAGCCCTGGCTGTCCTGGAACTCACTCTGTAGACCAGGTTGGCCTCGAACTCAGAAATCTACCTACCTCTGCCTCCGAAGTGCTGGGATTAAAGGCGTGCGCCACCACTGCCCGGCGGCAGTCGGTGCTCTTAACCGCTGAACCATCTCTCCAGCCCCTGTAACATATTTATTATTTTTGTATTTTTACTTGTATTTTGCTGGGGATCGACCCCAGAACGTAGACATTGCCTCCTGTCTTAGTAACTTTAGCTTGCCTGTAACTTTTTTTTTGTTTTGTTTTGTTTTTGTTTTTTGAGACAGGGTTTCTCTATGTAGCCCTGGCTGTCCTGGAACTCACTCTGTAGATCAGGCTGGCCTCAAACTCAGAAATCCGCCTGCCTCTGCCTCCCAAGTGCTGGGATTACAGGCGTGAGCCACCAACGCCCGGCTTTTTTTTTTTTTTTTTTTTTTTTTTTTTTTTAAGATATATTAGCCGGGCGTGGTGGCGCACTCCTGTAATCCCAGCACTTGGGAGGCAGAGGCAGGCGGATTTCTGAGTTCGAGGCCAGCCTGGTCTACAGAGTGAGTTCCAGGACAGCCAGGACTACACAGAGAAACCCTGTCTCGAAAAACCAAAAAAAAAAAAAAAAAAAAAAAAAAAAAAGATATATTATTATATGTAAGTACACTGTAGCTGTCTTCAGACATACCAGAAGAGGGCATCAGATCTCATTACGGATGGTTGTGAGCCACCATGTGGTTGCTGGGATTTGAACTCAGGACCTTCGGAAGAGCAGTCGGTGCTCTTAGCCTCTGAGCCGTCTCTCCAGCCCTGTAACATATCGACCCCAGAACCTTGTTCGTGTTTCCGTTCTGCCACCGAGCTGTGCTCAGCCCAGCGTGTGTTCTAGTTTTACTTCAGACCAGAGTTTCCCACAGTACCAGGCGTGTCAGTGTGTAAGCGCAAAGGCCGGCCTGCCATTCTGAGGATAATCCTGACTTCAAATCATCTTCGCTGATCTGCTAGTCCATGAGCCTTGTGGGCAATGGCTCTAATCTTACCTTAGAAAACAAGTGTCATGCAAGGTTCATGCTGGAATCAGTATTAGACCTAAACAACGTATGGTGGGTAAGGAATGGGTTAGAGCTGGCGGCTCGGTGGGTAACGGTGCCTGCCGCCAAGCCTGAGTTTGAAGTCAGATTGCACAAGAATGGAGAATCCTGCCTGGAAAACGCTGCGGGTCGCTGTCCCCAGTTATTTCTAATTGGTAAATAAAGTTGCCAGTGGCTAATAGGCAGGAGACAGAAGCAAGACTTTGGGCAAGGGCAGCCAGGGAGGATGGATTTCATACCACCATGCGGGGGAAGCAGAAGGGTCAGGCCTGAGAAGTACAGGACAGAGAGACAGCCAGCATGTCAGAGTCAGGGAGTGCGGCCCAGGAGGGTTGCAGGCCGGGGCGGCCAGGATGGAATATAGGTTTTAGTAAGTAATAATTCAGGAATATCAGAGGGGAGAGTTTGCTCGTCACAAGGAGGTTTGGGAGTGGCCCTGCCAATGAGCTGCTTAGGGCCTATTAAACATGAGGCCGTGTGTGTGTGTGTGTGTGTGTGTGTGTGTGTGTGTGTGTGTGTGATTTGAGAATCCACAACTTTGGGACAGTAGCAAGGAACTCGCACCATCGCCGCCAGCGGTGAGTAGAGCAGATTAATCAACTCTGGCTACAGGAGAGAACGCCCATGGATGCAGGAGCGCATGCGTGTACATGCACAGACTCATAAACAGTAAGATAAAGTGAATGGGGTGGAAGGTGGGAGGGACCGCCCTGGAGTCCTGCCTCCTCCTCCAGCCCCCTGGCTGTCATCTCCACCTTCACGTATTCCCTGCCCTCTGTGTCCCGTGGCCTAGGGTCTGCCAGCCTGGAGTCCTGCCTCCTCCTTCTCCAGCCCCCTGGCTGCCATCTCCACCCTGACGTATTCCCTGCCCGCTGTGTCCCGCGGCCTAGGCTCTGCCAGCCTGGAGTCCTGCCTCCTCCTTCTCCAGCCCCCTGGCTGCCATCTCCACCCTGACGTATTCCCTGCCCGCTGTGTCCCGTGGCCTAGGCTATGCCAGCCTGGAGTCCTGCCTCCTCCTTCTCCAGCCCCTAGACTGCAGTGCATCCTCCTGTCACTGCTGGTCTGCCCGCCTGGAACGTCCCGTCGTCCCCCACGCTGCACTTCAGCTGTCTTAGGCACTGCACAATTCAGCTCTGCAGCCCTTTCTAGAAATCCCCTTCACCATGTTAGGGAATCTTCTTGTCCTGCCTTGCATGGTGTCAAGTATCTGACTTAGACTAGCCTGAAACTGTCTAAGGTAGACTTTGAACTCCTGATCCTCCTGCCTCCATCTCCCAGGAACAGGGATTTTTAAGTATCCACCAGCAAGCCTGGTATGTCTTCAGGTTATTTTTGTTTTTAAATATTTATTTATTTTATACATGTGAATACACTGTCACTGTCTTCAGACACACCAGAAGAGGGCATCGGAGCCCATTACAGATGGTTGTGAGCCACCGCGTGGTTGCTGGGATTTGAACCCAGGACCTTCAGAACAGTCAGTGCTCTTAACCGCTGAGCCATCTGTCCAGCAAGCCTGGCTTATGTGGTGCTGAGGACTGAGCCCAGCGCTTACTACATGCCAGACAGGTATCTTCCCGTTGAGCATTCCCTTTCTGATTTATCTTTTTATTTTATTTTATTTTATTTATTTATTTATTTATTTATTTATTTATTGGTTTTTCGAGACAGGGTTTCTCTGTATAGCCCTGGCTGTCCTGGAACTAGCTCTGTAGACCAGGCTGGCCTCGAACTCAGAAATCCGCCTGCCTCTGCCTCCCAAGTGCTGGGATTAAAGGCGTGCGCCACCACCGCCCAGCTTATCTTTTTATTTTTTAAACAAGGGTTCAATATATAGCCCAGCCTTGGCCTTAAAGTCACGGCAGTCTTCCTGCCTCATTCTTGAATATTGGGATTACAGGGCTGTGCCACCATGATAGCGCCCAGCTGTCAGGTTACCGGAAGTACCTGCTCAATGACTAACAGAGGGAAACAGAAAAGGACTAGAGCCTAGGAGCCTGACCTGCTCCTTAGTGCTTCCATACATGCAGTTGGTATGCATGGTAACAAAGTTTGTCTTTGTGCAAGAGTTTGAGAAAGAGACTCTGACCCGTTGGTCTGGGCACCCAACACTGTCTGCGGAGATCTCTGGCCCGGTCAAGGGAAGGGGAAAGGGCGCAAGCAGGGAGGGGGCAGTGTAGCCACCGCTCCACTGTTGCTCCAGATGAGATGCTGAGCCGGTTGAGGGCAGGCTAGCCAGCGAGCGAATGAATGAGAGCGTGAGCAGTGAGCGAGCCGGGGTGCAGGGAGAGCTTCTAGCAACAAAAGCTTTGGGAGAGCATTCTCTTCCCCGGAAGTGCTCCAGCTCTTATGTAACAGATGCTCTTGGGCGATGAAGTAATTCTCACGCACCTTTATTCCTTCTGGATAAGGGATCTTACATATAGTTTTGGGGTGGCTTGGGGTCTGACAGCAGGCGCTTCCTACTGGCGTGGCCTGAGATATTAGGGATCTCTCATCTAAGTGTGGAGGGACTTGGGGGCACTGCCCCTACCTGACTGATGGCCACAACTCTCTCTATGGGAGGCTGTGGCTACGTGACAAGGGTCTGGTGTCTGGAGCAGGTGAAGCTCCTACCGTCGCTTTTGGGTCCCTAGGGCTCCCAACCCACCTCAATTTTACGAGGCTTCCTCTACGGTCCGCCACTCCACACTAACCCACAGATCATCGACAGTGAGTAGGTGTACTGTCCTGATTTCACCCAGAGCAACACAAAAGGATGATTACGTAACAGGCTGCCCAGGCCCCAGGTAATCAAGACTGAGGGCCAGCAAATCCAAGAGGGACTCCACGGCCACCTGACTGCCAGATGATCCGCTTGGCCCCAAATAGAAGCTGGGGTAGAGAGAAGCTCTTGAGTGTGCTCTCTAAATAACTTCATGCCCCGCCATCTGCTGCCAAGCAGTCAGGAAGGGAAGCAGCCCCAGCTGGCTTCCTTCAGGAGCCATTGAGCTGAGGGATTAACAGGGGTTTATGTGCAGGAGAGGGCCTATTGCCTTCTCTGCAGCCAGAATGGGCCGAGGCTCTTCTACACTGGCTTACTGAGGGTTCCCGCTCCCCTCTCTCCATATGGAAGGCCCTAGACCGGAGGGAAGCCAAATGAGCTCAAACTTAAGGCCTAGTTGGGTGCAGTGAAACTCAAGATCTAGATGAGACTGAAAAGGTGATGTCAGTACTTGGCCTGTAAGACCCGAAAGAAAAACAGGGGCACCCCAGCGCCCCATGCCTTGGAACGCGTCACCCCAATCACTCATGAGAAACAGTCTTATTTATTTATTTGTTTGTTTGTTTGTTTGTTTATTATATGTAAGTACATTGTAGTTGTCTTCAGACATCCCAGAAAAAGGGCATCAGATCTCATTACAGATGGTTGTGAGCCACCATGTGGTTGCTGGGATTTGAACTCAGGACCTTCGGAAGAGCAGTCAGGGCTCTTAACCACTGAGCCATCTCTCCAGCCCACGAGAAACAGTCTTGATGCAATAGCAGGAGGATTTTAATTTCAGAGCTCTGGGGTCACTGCCATTCCCCAACTCGGGGTAAGTGACTGTGAACCACGCATGCAGAATCGGGGCAGCTTTTATAGGCTTATAACAGAACCCGCCTAACACAAACCACTCCATAGCTTCTAAGCCAATCAGTTTAAATTATCCGAGCCCACACTCTCTAAGAACCAATCAGTTTCCTATAGAGGCTGAATAAACTAGTTAAGTCATTTCTGCTTACGTGGCTGCCACGTACACATTTCCTGCTATGGGGCCGGGGCATCTGCCGCAGTGACCCTGCCAACCCAGCGGCATCTGTCCTTGCCTCAGTTTCTCTGCAGGAGGAGGCGGGAAAGGTCGCTAGGAACCTTCCAGCCTGCAGCCCTCATCCTTTCAGGCCATGTTAGTGTTCTCTTAGCTTTCTGTGATGTGCCCAACGCCAGATGAGATGGGGCTACAATCCCACTGAAGTTCATATTAAATCTGTTTTTTAAAGATTTATTTATTTTATGTAAGTACACTGTAGCTGTCTTCAGACACACCAGAAGAGGGCGTCAGATTTCATTACAGATGGTTGTGAGCCACCATGTGGTTGCTGGGATTTGAACTTAGGACCTCTGGAAGAGCAGTCAGTGCTCTTACCCGCTGAACCATTTCTTCTCTTCTCTCCTCTCTTCTCTCCTCTCCTCTCTTCCCCTTTCTTCTTCTCTCTCTCTCTCTCTCTCTCTCTCTCTCTCTCTCTCTCTCCTACCTCCCCCCTCCATCATTTTGGATTATTGAGACAGGGTTTCTCTGTGTAGCCTGGCTGTCCTGGAACCTACTCTGTAGACAAGTCTGGCCTTGAAAGTAGAGCTCTACCTGCCTCTACCCCCCCAGGTTCCGGGATAAAAGGCGTGCGCCGCCATGAATCAGTGGTACTGAACTTTAGTTCAGGAAGACAGTTAATAGGACTCAGTGGGTAAAACACTGGGCATGCAAGCAGGAGGAACTGAGGTGAATCTCCCAAGACCAGACACAGTGACAGCACGCTTTGGTTATGCTGGGGTTCCTATGGAGAGGTGGGGGAATCTCTAAGAGCCTAAGGACCAGCGCGAATGAGAAACCCCAAGTGGTGAATGAGAAACCCCCGCCTCCTACAGGATGAAAGGTGAGGGCCCGCATCCGAGCTGTAGACTTCTGTGTGTACTGTAGGGTGTAGTCTCTCCCTCCTCCTCCTCCCTCCCCCCCAACCCAGGCAAGCAAGAAATAAGTGGAGGATATGGCTCAATAGTAGAGCACTTGCCTAGCATGTGAAAGGTCCTGGGCGTGATCCCCAGCAGGTAAAACAAAAACAGTAAACAGCAACAACCCCTTTATCCCAGGGACTTCTCTCGTCTCCACTTGAACCAAACTTTGAGTCATTCTTTCTCCTATTACTGACAACTGTGTAAACATGCTGCAAAGCTAACTTTTCAGAATTGCTTTTTTGAACATTTTACTTATCATTTTTATGTATAGAAGTGTTTTGCCTGCATGTATGTCTGTGCTTCACGCGCATGCAGTGCCCGTGGAGGCCAGAAGAGGGCATCAGACTCAACTGGGACTGGAGATACAGTTCTGAGCTGCCACTGGATGCTGGGAATTGAATTCTGGTCCTCGGGAAGAGCAGCCCGGTGCCTTTAACTGCTGAACTATCTCTCTAGGCCGGCACGCAAAATCTCCTAAGTGGAGGAAATCTATTGCCATTAGCCCAACTTCCTAGGAGCAAATCAGGAAGAAAGTTTCATTTTATTTATTTATTTATTTTTGCAATATTATCTCCTGTCTGTAGTGCCCAATGACCATCACTTAAGCCATTGAGACATATAAATTTTTTAAATCCCACCTTATGTGTATAGGTGTTTTGTTTCTCTGTGTGTGCATGTGTGTCTGGTGCTCATCAGATCCCCTGGGACTGCAGTTACACACGGTTGTGTGCTGCTGTGTGAGTGCTGAGGACTGAACACAGGTCCTGCACGAGAGTAGCTACTGTTCTTAACCACTGAGCCATCTCTCTAGTCCTACCATAGCAGTATCAGAGAGAACGAGGGAAGGAAGGAGGGAGGGAGAGAGAGAATGATAGGTTTAATGTTGATTTTGGGTTTTGGTTGACTGAGGCAGGGTTTCTCTGTGTAACAGCTCTAGCTGTCCTGAAACTCACTCTGTAGACCAGGCTGGCCTCGAACTCAGAGACCTACCTGCCTCTGCCTCCCGAGTGCTGGGATAAGAGGCATGTGCCACCATTGCCCAGCAATAGTGATAGTTTTAGATTTTAGTTTGTTTTTTTGTTTTTGTTTTTGGATTTGGTTTTTTCGAGACAGGGTTTCTCTGTATAGCCCTGGCTGTCCTGGAACTCACTCTGTAGAGCAGGCTGGCCTCGAACTCAGAAATCCGCCTGCCTCTGCCTCCCAAGTGCTGGGATAAGAGGCATGTTTTAAAAGAACTCCCTAGGAAATTCTGTGCATGGCAGAGAGCACCTTTACTTAGGTTAAACTACTGGTGGCTGGAGAGCCGGCTCAGTTGATAAATTGGTGAGGTGCTTGCCAGGCGGACAGGAGGACCTGAGCTTGATCCCTGGAATCCACTTAAAAATCCAAGTGTGGTAACCTGTGCTTGCAGTCTTGGTGGACACAACTCACTGGCCAGACAGCTGGCCTAATCGGTGAGCTTCAGGACAGCGAAATGTTGACTTAAAAACAAGGCGGACCCAGCACTCGGAAGGAAGAAGTTAGCAAAACTCCAGTTAGCAAAATTCTAGTGAGTTCAAGGCCTTGTCTCAAAACACCCAAAACCAAACCAAATAACCAAACAAAAACCCAAAATGAACAGCTTCTGAGAGTGACAATAGAGGATCAGAGGCTGTCATCTGTGGACCATGCACATGTGCACTACAGGAACACACACATGTGTGCATACACCTGAACCCAGTTGCTTGCTCCTTCTGTTCATCTTATTTTGGTAGTTTTCCATCTTACTGTTCTTCCAGAGGTCCTGAGTTCAATTCCCAGCAACCACATGGTGGCTCAGAACCATCTATAATGGGATCCTACGCCCTCTTCTGGTGTGTCTGAAGACAGCTACAGTGTACTCATCTACATAAAATAAATAAATCTTTTTTTTAAAAAAATACTTAAAAAAAAAAAAAGATTCCGGGAGAATCTTTTGTGTACTATATAGGTGTATCACCTGTCAATCAAAAAGCTATTGGCCTATTAGGCAGGAAATATAAGTTGGGAGTTTCATCAGGGAAAGCGGATTCTAGGATAGAGTCAAGGTATATGAAGAGATTCACCCCAAAGTCTGAGGAGGATGGTCGCATGAGCCCGAGGAGAGATAACTAAACACACGGCAGAACTTTGAATAAACAGGATAACCGAGTTAAGCTGGCAGGAACAAGCCAAAGCTTTTGGTCTGGGCAATAATTCATAAATATTTCAGTCTCAGAGTCGTTATTTTGGGAACTTGGGCGCAGGTGAAAAAGCACACAGTTACATATAAATATACTGTAATTTCTTTAGGATTTTAATTTTTTTTTTTGTTTTGTTTTTTCGAGACAGGGTTTCTCTGTGTAGCCCTGGCTGTCCTGGAACTCACTCTGTAGACCAGGCTGGCCTTGAACTCAGAAATCCACCTGCCTCTGCCTCCCAAATGCTGGGATTAAAGGTGTGTGCCACCACCGCCTGGCTTAATTTTATTTTTAATGTTATGTGTGTCTGTGTGTATTCTTGAGGGTTGGTGGCCAAGGGGGCTGGCCAGAAGAGGGCACCAGATTCCCTGGGGTTTGAGTAATAGGTGGATGTGGGTGGCCAGACATCAGTGTCGGCACCTGAACAGCAGTCCACGGAAAGAGTGGCCAGTGCTCTCTGCTCCTGTGCCTTCTCTCCATGGCTCTCCACTTATAGCCATGGAAAATTTAAACTACAAAAATTTATGGCCAGCAAAGGGAAAATTAGAGCTGGGTGATAAAGCAGAGGTGAGGCTGTGGATGCGGCTCAGTAGCAGAGAACGTCCCCAGCACGCTCAAGTTCCTGCGTTCACTATCCTCTCCGAGACAAAACAAAATGCATCCACACGCTGCAGTCCTTCAAAGGTCAGGTTAACATCTTATTTTCCTATTCCTAACACTCAGTGCATAGGGCGTGATAATAAAACATGATCAAATTAACCCAAGAACATGTAGCACAGCTCTTCCTTGTAACTGCTCAAAGGCACATAGAACTGTCTTCATAAGTTAGGCCGGCTGACCTGGACTCGCTCGCTATTAAGACAGCCATTAGAATCCACACCAAACCCCAGCTCCAAAACATTGCACAAAATCTCAAAACACTGCCCACAGGCGTTTCCCACCAACTTACCAGTGTGCTCTGCGATTGCTTCAACTACACTTTTTTTTTATTTTGTTTTGTTTTGTTTTTTTTTGTTTTTCGAGACAGGGTTTCTCTGTATAGTTCCGGCTGTCCTGGAACTCACTTTGTAGACCAGGCTGGCCTCGAACTCAGAAATCCGCCTGCCTCTGCCTCCCGAGTGCTGGGATTAAAGGCGTGCGCCACCACTGCCCGGCCAAGTTTGATTTTTTTTTTTTGAGACAGGGTTTCTCTGTGTAGCAGTGGCTGTCCTGGAACTCACTCTGTAGACCAGGCTGGCCTCGAACTCAGAAATCCGCCTGCCTCTGCCTCCCAAGTGCTGGGATTACAGGCGTGTGCCACCAACGCCCGGCTTCACTTTTTTTTTAAATTTATTTTTTTGCTTTTCGAGACAGGGTTTTTCTGTGTAGTTCCGGCTGTCCTGGAACTCATTCTGTAGTCCAGGCTGGCCTCAAACTCAGAAATCCGACTGCCTCTGCCTCCCAAGTGCTGGGGCTAAAGGCGTGCACCACCACCACCGCCGGGCAACTATACACTTTTGTCTTTAGAAAGCACCCTGACTACATCCACCTGAGCGCTGTGGACTCTGGTGCAAACTGGTCACAAGGTCACATTTAAGATGAGCAGGGAGTGTGGAAACCCATGTGAGGCTGGCCATTTGAACAGGAAATCTCGACATTTCATAGTGAAAATGGTCCTAAGATCTAAACAAGACACCTATACAATTGCTGTCCTCTTACTTCTAAAATATTTCAACTAAAGTTTAAAACATCACATCCCAGCAGGGCGGTGGTGGCGCACACCTTTAATCCCATCACTTGGAAGGCAGAGGAAGGCGGATTTCTGAGTTCGAGGCCAGCCTGGTCTACAGAGTGAGTTCCAGGACAGCCAGGTCTACACAGAGAGACCCTGTCTCGAAAAACAAAAACAACAACAACAACAAAATCACATCCCATTTTTAAAACTGTGCTGGGGCCGGGTATGGTGGCGCACGCCTGTAATCCCAGCACTTGGGAGGCAGAGGCAGGCAGATTTCTGAGTTCGAGGCCAGCCTGGTCTACAGAGTGAGTTCCAGGACAGCCAGGACTACACAGAGAAACCCTGTCTCGAAAAAACAAAAACAAAACAAAACTGTGCTGGACTGTGCCTGATGACTTTGGGTTTGGAAAGAAAGCATCACCACAGTGGTGAGTAGTCACCAGGTTCAATGTTCTGAATTTCCAGGCTGTGGTTGAGAACGGTACCTTCAGCTGACTATGGTCTCCTCCTTACTGAGGGTCTTTTAAATGCAGGCTGGGCTGCCATGTGTGAAGGGGCATGGTGACAGGACTCAGGACTGAGGTCTTAAGAGAATGGATCCTGAGGACTTTACTCATGAAGGAACTGTCGCACATTCTATAGTTGATCCTAAAGGCTGGTGTCAGTAACACTGTCAAGTGCTCTAAAGGGCTTGCTGGTTTGGATTTTTGCTGTTAAAAGGAAACAACTTGACCAAGCTTGTTAGTGCAGAGGGGCCAGCCACAGGAGGGAAGCACACCCCACCCACGAGCTGCTGCTCTCCCCTGGGCTCACAGGCCTCCAAGCTCGGCTGCTCCCCTCGGAAGTCTCATTCCATATAAGGAGACCTGGAGTGACTTAATGTGGACAATCTGGTCACTTGTCACTACTTTCCACAAAGTATCACTAAATTAAAAGAGTTGCTAAAGTCAGCATCAGACTAGTGTGGATCACAGAGCCTGCACATCAGGTTATAGCTATGGTTTTTTTTTTGTTGTTGTTGTTGTTGTTTGTTTGTTTGAGACAGGGTTTCTCTGTGTAGTTCTGGCTGTCCTGGAACTCACTCTGTAGACCAGGCTGGCCTCTAACTTAGAAATCCACCTGCCTCTGCCTCCCAAGTGCTGGGATTACAGGCGTGCACCACCACACCCAGCTACTGTTTTTTTTTTTTTTTTTTTTTTGGCTTTTTGAGACAGGGTTTCTCTGTGTAGCCCTGGCTGTCCTGGAACTCACTCTGTAGACCAGGCTGGCCTCGAACTCAGAGATCTGCCTGCCTCTGCCTCCCAAGTGCTGAGATTACAGGCATGCGCCACCACGCCCGGCTTTGTTTTTTTTTTTTTTTAAGTTGTATTTTATTATATGTAAGTACACTGTAGCTGTCTTCAGACATACCAGAAGAGGGCATCAGATCTCATTACAGATGGTTGTGAGCCACCATGTGGTTTCTGGGATTTGAACTCAGGACCTTTGGAAGAGCAGTCAGTGCTCTTAACTGCTTAGCCATCTCTCTAGCCCTATGATTTTTATGAAAGGCTGAACTGCAGAGGACAGGCCACAGACTGCGGCCGGCCATGGTAGCAATGGCAGATTCAGAACTTGGAGTCAGCACGATCACTGGCTGGGCTGCTGTGCGATAAGCAGGCCTCTGGGGGCGTCCGCACCACTCTAGATGGGCTGAAGGAAGCGTCCTTCCATCACTCACCCTCTCAGATGTACAACATTAAATCCTTGTGATTTTCAGAGCACGATAGCCACAAGACACATTCAAATGAAACAGCTGCCCCACACAGAGCCAAACGTTGGAGTTTGTTTTATTGCATGACGTTTGCATAAGAAAAAGTCGTCTTGAGAACCGTAAGGCATCATGCAATCACTGATAAGCGGATTTTAACTGTACACAAGATAGGCAGACAATCTAAAATTGAAAAACTATTTTCAAAAAGTACATAAAAGTTTCACATGATGAGCTTTTAAATATGGTTTATATTTGTAGTTTCACATCGTTAAAAAGTGCTTCAAATGTACCGATGGGAAGCTGATCTTTATAAACGGTGATGGGTTGATGTGGGGTTAGAAACTGTAAAAACTATCTGTGTGGAATTAGAAAGCTAACATTGTGATAGTCAAACTTGAATCAGTTTGCAATTCCCACTCAGGTAGATATATTAATAATCTAAAAACACCTATTCTGGAACCAACAAAAGTCTATTGAATTCAAGTTATGCACGTTGGGGGATGGATCTCTGAGGGCTGCCAGTGTGGGGGCTGGCCGTTGCTAATCGATGTACTGCGCCATCCAGCGGAAGCCCTCTCCATAGCCCTGCCTTTTTAGCACACTGCACATGAACACTTCCAGAGGCCGGGCGTTCAGCTCCTTCAGTGACACGCTGCCCTGGAAGAGAAGAGAGCTGTTATGTTGAGGTTTCCTGGAATACATGTTCCACTCCCAGCAGACTGCAGATTCTCCTTCAGAACAAAGGGTGTCGATGATAAGCCATGGCTGCTTGGCACCCCTAACATGAAGTCGTCTCTTACTCTACTATGACAATGTGGCCAAGGAGTAGAAAAGATGTGAGTTGGGAGGTGCAAAGGAATCAAAATAATCTGACTTGACTGTCCACGCCCAAGTGCTGGACACACCTGTATTTCTCACACTTAGAGCCTAAGGTGGGGGGATCTCATGCTCCAGGCCAGCCTAGAGAGTTAAGACCCTGTCTCAAAAATCCAATAGAAAAAAATCCAGAATTTCCTTCCAGGCGTTGAAGAGAACATTCTGCTAGGTGGTGGTATATCTATATCTATGTAATCCCAGCACTCTGGGGACCAAAGTTCAAGGCCATCATTAGCTACAATGAGACCACTGCCTACAACTGGTGTGCAGCAGATTCTGACAAGGACAGCCCAGAGGGCTAAGATGTCCACTGCAGTGGAGCGCTTCCCCAGCGAGGAAAGAAGTCCACAGAGAGTTAAGTTCTTCCTCTGCCGCAGTTTTCCTTTGCTCTGAAGGAGCACGTATGCACTCTGGAGGGTCTGTTTATAAATATGATGTTTGTTCCATGGTTTATCTGGAAATATTTCTTTTAATTTGCTTGTTGAGAGCAAATGTGTAGCACCCAGGGTAGCCTTCAACTTGTGAACTCCTCCTCCAGGTCCCAAGTGTTAGAATTACAGACATGTACCACCATGTCCTGTGGCTTTCTGGAACTTTCCAGTATTAGCACCCCCAGTCCTGGCTGGGGGCAGAGAGATGGCCAGTGCTTGAGAGCAATTGCTGTTGCTCTTCGTACGTTTATGATCTCAGTCTTTGTGAGGTAAAAGCAGGAGAGTCAACAAAGTTCAAGACTAGCCAGGAATATATCCTGTTTAAAACAATTAGCTCCTGTTTAAAACAAAAATCATGGCCAGCGGTGGCGCACGCCTTTAATCCCAGCGCTTGGGAGGCAGTGGCAGGCGGATTTCTGAGTTTGAGGCCAGTCTGGTCTACACAGAGAGTTCCTGGATAGCCAGGATTATACAGAGAAACCCTGTCTCGGGCTGGAGAGATGGCTTAGCTGCTCTTCCAAAGGTCCTAAGTTCAAATCCCAGCAACCACATGGTGGCTAACAACCATCTGTAATGAGATCTGATGCCCTCCTCTGGGGTGTCTGAAGACAGCTACAGTTGTACTTACATATAATAAATAAATACATCTTAAAAAAAAAAAGAAAGAAAGAAAGAAAGAAAAACCCTGTCTCCGAAAAACCAAAAGCAAACCAAAACAAAATACCAAACCAAAAAAAGAAAAACAACCTCCCCCCCCACAAAACAAAACAAAACAAAAAAAACCTTTTGTCCTGAGTTCCAGGACAACTAGAGCTACATGATGAGACCTTGTTTCAAAAAACAAAACAAATAAAATTAAAAAAAGTTTTACCTTTCCTGTTGTCTGACCATATAAACCAAACATCTCTCGTAACCTCTCTTCACTGATGGCTTCAGGTCTGTCAATCTTGTTTCCAAGAATTAGGATAGGCACGTTGGCAATGGTTTCATCTGTCATTAGTGACTGAAACAAAGCAAATAACAGGAAAGACAAGTTGATTTAAAGCTCTCTAAAAAGCTCATTTTGAAAAGATACCAAACAGCCAAGGACTCAGCCTTCACTGTGTGCGCCACCCTGGCGGGCTCAACCCCCTCTCCTCATAGTCCTGAGCATTAGGAGCCAGAGGCCAGATTCTGCCACCTCTCTAAGCGCTCTGGAGAGGTTCACTATGCAAATCACTAAGGGAGTATGGACACCTTGGAGGTGGGACAACCCAGTGTCACTTCTGGTTCTACGACTAGGTTCCAATCTTGGGCAATTAGCTTCTCAGAAGCTGGAGAAGGAGCAGCAGCAACTCTTTATACCCTGGCCTGAGCACCGAGGGAAGCAGCTCTGTGTGTAGAGAGGCACACAGGGAGGCGGCAGCTAACAGACCCTACCCCAGGGTTGCAGGGCGTCTCTGAGTAAAGGAACGGTCGGGCTGGCCTTCAGTCAGACGGGATCTCCTTACTCTGGCCCCATATTTAGCTCTACCTTGCTGGAAACTGCTAAGTCTCTTTACAAAATACCTGCTCTAGAGGGGTGCAGAGGGAGTGAACACGCACCTCCTTCCTTCTGGAAGTGATCACAAAGATGGCTGGCCTGCTGCTGAAGGGATGGAACCCTGCGGTGATGGTCAGGACTGGACAGGAATGCACACATGTGCAGGGCACGCTCTGGAGAGAGTGAGCTCGGTCTTCAGAGGTGCTCCTGCTAGCACTTCCTCACGAGGCACAGCCACTGCACCCTACAACCTCTGTACTCTAAACAGTCAGCACCGCTCAAACAGTCCCTGACCCAGACAGTCAGGCATTTCCTCAGCCTCTGCTGAGAGCTGCTCTCCGACAGCTCCATCTGCAACTATTCCTTCAGGCTGCCCAGAGGGAGTTGACTGTGTTTAGTTTTAATTATTCAACTTACATCAAGTTCTTCTTTTGATTCTAACAGCCTTTCATGGTCTGCACAATCCACAAGAAATACAATGCCATTGATAGCAGGAAGGTAGTTTTTCCATACTCTTCGGGCTAACAAAAACAATCAGGAGTTAGGATTTATGTGTTGGTCAAACCTAGCGGATGGTCTGATGGAAGATTCCAACAAGGCCTCAAGAGTACTGAGGGGTACCTTTTGGCTGCTATTTTACTGTACAGCCAACTGCCTCTTTTGCCAAAGACTTTGGTACCAAATCTCCCCGGGAATACCAAAAGAAATCTCAGACTTTCCTTGATTTGGGGCAATGAAATCCTTTACTCTTCCCCATTAAGAAATAGTGAGGAGCAGGAGAAATGGCTCAGTGCTTAAGAGTGCTTCCTGTTCTCCCAGAGGACTGTAGCTTGGTTCCCAAAACCCACATCAGGGGATTCACAACCACCTGCAACTCCAGTTGCAGGGGAAGGGATTCAACGCCCCCCTCTGCTTCCACAGGTGCCTGCACACACATGGTGTACACTCACAGACACAGTGATTCTTATTATTAAGTTCATTAGAAAACCACTATGAACTCTCATCAACCAATTTAAGCAGTAAAAACTGTGTGTGTGTGTGTGTGTGCATGCGTGTGTGTGTGTGTGTGTGTGTGTGTGTGTGTGTGTGTGTGAGAGAGAGAGAGAGAGAGAGAGACAGAGACAGAGACAGAGACAGAGACAGAGAGAGAGTGTATATGTGTTAAGTGCAGTATTATTTTTTTTGACATTTCTCATTTCTGAGGTTTTAGTGATAAGTATGAAATCAACAACAGATTGATGTTAGTGCCAAGTACAGGCTTGGCAAGTTACAAACTATTGTATTCAAAATAGAAAACACAAGCAGGGCAGTGGTGGCGCACGCCTGTAATCCCAGCACTCGGGAGGCAGAGGCAGGTGGATTTCTGAGTTCGAGGCCAGCCTGGTCTACAGAGTGAGTTCCAGGACAGCCAGGGCTATACTGAGAAACCCTGTCTCACAAAACAAAACAAAATGACAAAATAGAAAACAAATTTAATTAATGAAAATATTCCAAAACAGTGCCACCAGCTGGGGACCAGATGCCCAACATATAACCTTGTAAAGACATCTACTCAACTCCGAGGACATGGGGATGGAGGCTGGAGCCGTGGCTCGGCGGTTAAGTTGGATGTCCCTCCCTCCAGAGGACCAAGATTCTGTTCCCAACACCCACAAGGATTTTACAATCATCTCTAACAATAGTCCCAGGGGATCTGACGCCCTCTTCTGGCCTTGAGGGCACCAGGCACACACGTGGTCCACAGACAAGCATTTGTGCAAAGCACTCACATAAGTAAATCTAAACAAAAAGCATTTTTCTTTCAGCATTTGAGAAACATTTCTCCACTGTCTTCAAGCTTACCTTGTTTCTGATGACAAATATGCCGCTTCTCTCTCTTTTAATCTATTATTTATTGTGTGTATGAGAGTGTATATGGAGGAGCAGTCACACCACAGTACATGTATGAAAGTCAGAAAACAAATTTTGGGAGTCTGTTCTGTCCTCATACTGTGGATCGTAAGAAGCCACACGCCGGTCGTTGGCTTGGCAGCAAGCACCCACACTGCTGAGGCAGCTGCTGGCCAGATGTGCTGCTCCTCTCTGCCATCCGCGTGCTCTGTGGTTCCATGTCTTCCTGCTTTCCTCCTCTAGGTACTCTTCTCTCAGCTAATGGCCAAGCGCTTTCAGTTCTGGGCCTTAGTGCATGTTTGCATCGTGCTGTGCTTGCTGTTCATCCAGCTCTCTGCACCCGAGAGGTGACAGTTTTCTTAGATTTACTGTACTTTATGTGCATAAGTGTTTGCCTGCATATATGTCTATGCACCACATATGTGCCTGGTAGCCAAGAAGAACAAAAGGAATTGGGTTCCCTGGAACTGGAGCTCTGGTGGCTGTGACTCACCATGTGGTTGCTAGGACTTGAACCCAGGTCCTCCGCAAGAGCGACAAGTGTTCTCAACCACTGAGCCATCTCTCCAGCCCTAAGTTCCATTTTCATCAGACTGGAAAAATTGGGATCTGATATTTCACTTATTGTTTCCTATCCCTTTCCTGAGGAATTCCTGGTACACATGCATTTTACTCCAGTTTTTTAAATGTGTTTTTTTTTTTTTTAATTTTTTAAATTTTTTTGGTTTTTCGAGACAGGGTTTCTCTGTGTAGCCCTGGCTGTCCTGGAACTCACTCTGTAGACCAGGCTGACCTTGAACTCAGAAATCCGCCTGCCTCTGCCTCCCAGAGTGCTGGGATTACAGGCATGAGTCACCACCACCCGGCTTAAAAACTATTGCTTAAGTTGCTAATTTCAGTTGCATAAAAAGAGAATAAAAATCATTAAATCATTAAACACTTATATGTATAAAAATAAATAATCTTAGCCGGGCGGTGGTGGCGCAGGCCTTTAATCCCAGCGCTTGGGAGGCAGAGGCAGAGGCAGACGGATTTCTGAGTTCGAGGCCAGTCTGGTCTACAGAGTGAGTTCCAGGACAGCCAGGGCTACACAAAGAAACCCTGTCTCGGGAAAATAAATAAATAAATAAATAAATAAATAAATAATCTTAAAAAAGAGAGAGAAAAAGCCAGGCACAGTTGGGTACACTTTTACTCCCAACACCAGGAGGCAGAGGCAGGCAGGTCTGAGTTCGAGGCCAGTTTGATCTACAGAATGAGTTCCAGGGCAGCCAGGGCTACATGGAGAAACCCTGTCTCAGAAAAAAAAGGAAGTTTGAAAATGTTAAAGATTCTGTCTCACAGTAAAAATATTCAACTAGGATTTAACTCTTTATGTAAAAATAAACAAATATAGCCATCTCATTAGTATGCAAATTTGCATTAATCTTTAATAAATGGTAAAATTATATATATCAAAGAATTTTTACATATAATTCTTTGATTGATTGATTGATTGATTGATTGATTTTTGAGACAGGGTTTCTCTGTGTAGCCCTGGCTGTCCTGGAACTCACTCTGTAGACCAGGCTGGCCTCGAACTCAGAAATCCTCCTGCCTCTGCCTCCCAAGTGCTAGGATTACAGGCATGCGCCACCACGCCCGGCTGCTTAATTCTTTGATTTATTATTAAAAATTAATTAACTAAAGTCTAAAAAAATCATGAAGGTAATTTTTTTTGATACATGGTTTTGGAACAGGGACATCCTGGGCTGCCCTGGAACTCACCCCATAGATCAGGCTGGCCTCTGTCTGCTGAGTGCTGGGATTAAAGGTGGGCACCATCACCACAGGCTCAATTTTTATTTATTTATTTATTTTTTTGGTTTTTTCAAGACAGGGTTTCTCTGTGTAGCCTGGCTGGCCTGGAACTCACTCTGTAGACCAGGCTGGCCTCGAACTCAGAAATCCACCTGCCTCTGCCTCCCGAGTGCTGGGATTAAAGGCATGCGCCACCACCGCCTGGCTCAATTTTTATTCTTAAAAATTGTTTTTATTATTTTTATTTTATGTGTATACATGCATTGCTTGCATGTATGAATGTGTGTGCCTGGTTCCTGTGGAAGCCAGAAGACATCATATCCCCTGGAACTGGAGCCAAGGACAGTTGTCAGTAGCCATGTGGGTGCTGAGAACCACACCTGGGCTCTCTGCAAGAAGAGCAAGTGCTCTTAACTCTCTGGCCGAGAGAAAACAATTTTTTTTTTTTGTTGATGTTGTTGGTTTTTTTTGGCTTTTCAAGACAGGGTTTCTCTGTGTGGTCCTGGCTGTCCTGGAACTCACTCTGTAGACCAGGCTGGCCTCGAACTCAGAAATCTGCCTGCCTCTGCCTCCCAAGTGCTGGGATTACAGGCGTGCGCCACCACGCCTGGCTTGGTTTTTTTTTTTGTTTTTTTGTTTTTTTGTTTTTTCGAGGCAGGGTTTCTCTGTATAGCCCTGGCTGTCCTGGAACTCACTCTGTAGACCAGGCTGGCCTCAAACTCAGAAATCCACCTGCCTCTGCCTTCCAGAGTACTGGAATTACAGGAGTGCACCACCACCGCCCAGCTGAGAAAACAATATTTAGACTACTCCAATGAGAAATAACTCATGACTTGAGCTTTATGGCCTAGCTGGAAAATGTTGTAGAACTTAAATTTCAAGCAAACTCCATTAGACTCTTTATTTTATCTGTCTATATTAGTATTGTTGCTAATGCTGTGTCTGTGAGCAAGCTTGTGGCGTAGAGGGCAGCCTGTGCAGTCCGTTCTCCCATTTCTCCGGGAATGCTGGGATTGAACTTAGGCTTTCAGGTTTACAAGGGAAGCACTCTGACCCACCAAGCTGTCTTCCCAGCTCTAGATTCTTTCTTTCTTTCTTTTTTTTTTTTTTTTTTTTTGGTTTTTCGAGACAGGGTTTCTCTGTGTAGCCCTGACTGTCCTGGAACTCACTCTGTAGACCAGGCTGGCCTCGAACTCAGAAATCCACCTGCCTCTGCCTCCCAAGTGCTGGGATTACAGGCATGCACCACCACGCCCGGCTTTCTAGATTCTAATTCTCTAATCTTTATACCCCAGAGATGAACAGATAGATGTGTGTCTCAATGTGCTTTCTAGCCAAGCCACTGAAGTCTTTTTCAAATATATACGGCGTCAGGTTTTAGAGCTATCTTACTATCATTACTTTATGAGCTGGGAATGAAGCCGTGTGAGGTGGCACGCCCTTCCACACAGCATCAGCGCTGTGGGCTGGCACCCACACCATCGCCAGGCTCTACGCCATTCCTTAACTCCAGGTTTTAGGGGGCCTTTACGTCTGAAGCATTTGCTACCTGTGCCATACCATGTGACCCACATGCTAAGAGTTATTGGGGTATAAAATAAAGGAACAGGAAGTCCACAGAGTTCAGTTCAGGGTTCAGGACAGTTTTCCCACACCTGCTGCAGAAATGGACACAGAAGCACTAAGTCCCCTAAGGACAGCTGGAGCACTCCCAAGGAGGAGTCACACCTTACAGATGGGATTCATGAGCAGAAGCAGAGGGGAGAACAAGGTCTGACAGGAGAAAGAGAATGGGAAGAGAGAAAGGACCAGAGAAGTCGGGATTATGACAGCTCTGCGGGTTATGAGAAACAGGTTCGTGGGGTTCAAGAAATGGTTCAGTGGTTAAGAATACTTGCTGCTCTTCTGAAGGTTCTGAGTTCAATTCCCAGCACCCACATAACAGTTCACAACTATCTAATGCTGTGTACTGGAGTGCAGACGGACATGCAAAGTACCCAGACACAGAAAATACATAAATAAAACAGGTTAGGCGCTGGAGCTTTGGGGGGGCTCCTATTATGTGTTCATAATAGGGTTTTGTACCCTGAAGCAAAGAGAAATTGGAGGCTAAATGTTCCTTGTGCCTCACCCATCAGCAGTTCCAGGACTTCAGCGAGTCACAAGTTCCATGTGCCAGCGGACGACGACGACGACCTTAACCTTTCTCTGCCTGACTTGAAGGACACGCAGTTGCGAGCTCTGAACTAGGGTGGCCACACTTACCAGGCTAAGATAAAACAGAGATGAAGAGAAACAGACTCTTACCTTGCACGTGCCCACCCAGATCAAAAGTTGTAAACGTCATGCCAGCAATAGTAAGCTCTTCTGAAGCTAAATAAAAACAAGATTATTTTTACAACACAATTAGAAATCTGCCAGGCACATGGGCTCATGCCTGTAATCCCAACACTTTAAAGTCAAGAAAAGCAGAAGTTTTAGGCCAGCCTTGTCTACAGAGTAAGTTCAAAGCTAGCCTGGACTACAAAGACCTGTTTGTTATCTTCCATTTATCTCCCCACTGAGTACATGCTTTCGTTTAAGTCCTTGGTCACTGATCTTTCTTATTTAAAAGAAAGAAAGAAAAAAGGGGGGCAGTTATCACGAGATAAAGGCGCTTGCCGCCAAGCCCAGTGATCTAGATTTGATTCCAGAAGCCCCAGGGCAGACTAAAGAACTGACACCACAGGTTTGCTGACCTCCATCTGCAGTGTGGCATGTGCCTGCCTCTGACTAAATCGGTATACCGGAAGAATCAGAGAAGGGTCTTTCAACCTTAACTTTTTGAGATGGGTCTTATGCAAGCCAGGGCGGTCTTGCAGTTGCTGTGAAGCGGACTACAGGCATGGTCCCGCATGCGCAGTTTATGCAGCTTGTACACAGCTTCACACAGGGGAGCCACAGCCACAGCTGTCTCCATGTCCCTATCAACCAATCCGACCATCCTTGTCACTCTGAGTCTGTTCCTTCTGACTATGGGTCTCACTTTCCTATTTTTGCATGTCTTACTAATATTACGTTGTAAAATCATAATATATACTAATTTTACTGTATTTTTAAAAGTTCACTGTAGTGGGATTTTTCTTCCTCCAGATGTGGTTCTTTGGGAAGGGCTACTCCATGCAAGTAACTTTGGGAGTGATTTCCTCCCAGGGTCTTTCCTGCAGTACTGCGGCTGCAAGCTCTAGCCTCCCAACTCTGGTCTATTTCCTCAGCTGACTGGGCTGTCTGGGTTTTCTTCACACCTGAGTTCAAAACCACCTTCTGGCACAAAGCCAGAATACAGAAGCGTCTGTTTCATTCTCTTAGGAACTGCGGGCTTGTACCAGGTACTGCTTAGTGCTTGGAAACAACTGTGTGTGCATATTTCTGCCTGGTGTATAGTGGGAAAGACTGCCAGACCCTGTTATCTTCCCTCATGGCCTATAGAGAAGTTTGCCATAATCACAACAAACAGCTGCGTGTAACATACACGGAGTCAGAGCACTGATCTTGTTAAAGGACTCTAAGCTGGCCGAGGCAGCACACTCATCTGCAGTAAGCCGGGAAGCGAGGGAAGCCTGAGGAGGATGAAGGATGATGAGTCTGAGCTAACCTGGGCTACACTCTCAAAAACTAAAGGAAGAATCATATGCAGTGTTTCAAGTCAATGAAATCCTTAACAGGGTCTGTGTCAAAGTCTCTACAGTAAGGAAAGGGCAGTGCTTGGCTGGGCTGAGCACCCACTCACGTGCTTACATCCTGCACACGCTCTACTCTCTCAAAGAAATGCCAACTGAATTAATTAAGGAGACTGTCAACGTCTCAGGCTATCTCCTCTCCCTTCCTCACCAGCCCCTCACCTAGACCTCACCCCTAGAAGCAGCTCAAGTCTATCAGCACAGACTATTCTGGCTTATTCTAAAATGTTCATGTGAAGGTATCACATGGCAGGGGACTTCTTGTTGGTCACTTCTCTCATGGAATGTGTCATGACTGAGGTCTATCTCATTTCTATATTTTGAGACAGAGTTTTCGTATCCTGGCTCAAGCATACGACTGCTGGCCTCTGCCTCCCAAGCACACCCACAGGAGTGCACGCCTGGCTTTCATTCCTTTCTGACAGATCCCGCTTTCCTTCTCTTTTCTGTAAATACCCATTCTCAACTTTTCCACATAAACACCTCATAGCTGAATTGCAAAATCAAAAGACGACGGCTGCTACTTTTTCTACATAATCTTTAAATGGAAGAATATAAGTTGGACTGAGTATGAGCTGCAAGACAGCTGAGACGGCACCTGCTATGTGCCCTGCAGGTTCCTGTATCTAGATTCAGATATGACATACAACAGGTGCTGATGAAAGAGCCAGGGAAAACAAAAAAAGAAAAAAAGAAAAAAAATTGGGCGTAGTGTTGCACGCCTTTAAACCCAGTACTTGGGAGGCAGAGGCAGGCAGATTTCTGAGTTTGAGGCCAGCCTGGTCTACAGAGTGAGTTCTAGAACAGCTAAGACTACAGAGAGAAACCCTGTCTCAAAAAAAGAAAAAAATGAGAAAAAGAAAAAAAAATATTTGTGGGCTAAGTGAAGGGCTCAGTACCAGCTGGTAGAGGAGTAAACTACCCGATAAGCTTGTCTTAAGTCTGCCATGCTCCCCCTCCCTTTTTAAAAGAAGAGTAGAGTTCTCTTAAAATATTTATTTTTATTTTATGTATTTGTGCAAGTGTGTGTGTGCCACAGGCAAATGTGTGGCCAGAAAGCAACTCGTTTTCATTTCTATTTTTGAGATGGGATGTCACTATGGAGCCCCTGCTGGCACAGGATTTGCTGAGGAAGACTGAGGTGGCCTTGAACTCATAGATCCACCTGCCTCTTCTTCCAGCTGCTGGGGTTAAAGGTGTGCGCCACCACGCACATCCTTCAGTTAACTTGTTTTTAAGCTGTTATATGCCTGGTTTATAGTCGTTTCACTGTGACAATTACATATAAAAATTAACCTTCTGTTTCTGCTACTGCCTCTGTAGTTTCTCATTCTATAGCACAGGCTGGGCTCGTGGTATAAATAGGTAAGTGCAGGGATAGGAAGGGCTGAGCATTGCTCCTAGATCCTAATTTGTGCTCTGGGAACCTGGTCAATTACTATTTACTCAGCTATTTTGGGGACAGGAGAAATAATCTTATACCTTAGCCATCAAAAGTCTCAAATCAAAAACCTTTGAGGCACGAACTATGACTCAGCATTAGTCACGGGGAAGAGACACTTACTGGGATGCAGTGTTGGGACGTGCTGGCCAAGCCTGTCATCTTTCAGCATGTGTAGCAACGTTGTTTTCCCCGCATTATCCAATCCAAGGAATACCAGTTTACCAGTTTTTTTATACAATCCTGCAGAATAAGAGCTATGATCAGAGTGACATCAAACATGGAACAGGAAAATGACTTTATATTTGACATGACTTAAAGTTATACATAGTTACTGTTAAGATGCTTGAAATGCAACTTGAGAATTCTAGAACTCCTGAGTGCATGTGTGCTGTCCTTCCCCTAAGAGCCCCTCTTTAATGTCTGTGCTTAAATCTATATTAAAACACTAATAGAACCCAACTTCACCACACGTGAAATCCTAACAGTTGAGAGATAAAGGCAACAGAATCAGAAAGTCAAGGCAATTCTTAGTTCTATATCAAACCTACATGAGACTCTGTCTCAAAAAATAAAAGTCAGGTCAAGTATGGTAGTACGTGCCTGTACTCTCAGCTCTTGGGAGGCAGATCTCACCTGGTCTATATAGTTTCAGGGCAGCCAGAGCTATGTAGAGAGACTGTTCAAAACAAAACAAAACAAAACAAAACAAAACAAAACAAAACAAAACAAAACAAAACAGGGGTTGGAGAGATGGCTCAGCAGTTAAGAACATTGGCTACTCTTCCAGATGGACCCAGGTTCAACCAATTCCCAGCACCCACATGGTGGCTCACTACTGTCTGTAACTCCAGTTCCAGGGGATCCAACACTCACTCACTCTCTCTCACTCTCTCTCTCTCTCTCTCTCTCTCTCTCTCTCTCTCTCTCTCTCTCTCTCTTTTTGTTTTGTTTTTTCGAGACAGGGTTTCTCTGTGTAGTCCTGGCTGTCCTGGAACTCACTCTGTAGACCAGGCTGGCCTTGAACTCAGAAATCTGCCTGCCTCTGCCTCCCAAGTGCTGGGATTACAGGCGTGCACCACCACCGCCCAGCCCGACACTCTCATACAGACATGCAGGCAGGCAAAATACCAATGCACATTAAATAAAAAATAAATTATAAAAAATACTAAATGTAAAAAACAAAAACCAACAATAAACAATAATCAATTGTAACTCTGCCTCAAAAAGTAAGTTTAGCATGAACAAGCTTGGCTTCCTAAGCTTATCTTTAGGTTTTCTGATCTTGTTTCTTTTGGTTTTGTTTCGCAGTGCTACCCCCAGGTCAGGCCAGGCAAGTGCTTTCTATTCTGAGCTGCACCCAGTCCTCTTTTTGTTTTTTATTGCAAGATAGGATCTCACCAAATTGCCCAATTTGGCTTCAAATCAATTCATTCTGTCGTTCAGTCTAGCTTTCAACTTGTGATCCTCCTGCCTCCGACTCCTAAGTAGTTGGACTGAGTAGTCTGTACCATCAAGTAAGGCCTTATCAGGTCTTATTTCCAGGTTTTATTTTATTTCATGCGTATGGCCGTTCTGCGTGCAGTGCAGTGTCTGAGGAGGCCACAGAAGGGTATTGGGTCCCCTAAGACTGGAGTAACAGACAGATACATGAGCTGCCATGTGGGTGCTGGGAGTTGAGCCCAGGTCCTCTGGAAGGGCAGGCAGCTGGTACCGTTTACCACTGAGCCATCTCCTCAGCCCCTCCTTTTCAGTTTTAAAAGAACAACTTAAAATCTACACATTATCCAAGCATGGCAACATATAGCTGTAATCCCAGCATTCACTGGTGAGGAAGAGGCAGGGATCATGCCGCTTTCAGGACAGCTGGGCTACAGAGCCGTTCCTGTCATCTAACGTACGTAGGAGGCAGAGGCAAGAACATGAGTTCCAAGCCAGCCTGAGCAATTAATTGAGTCCCCATCACAAACAAGTTTAAATAGGGCTGTGGATATAGTTCAGAGGCAGGCACTTGCCTTCCATGTGACTGGCCTAGCATATGCAAGGCCTAGGTTGTATCCCCAGTGCAATCCAAATAGAGAGACAATCAATGTATCTGTGATCCGGGTCTCAAACTCACAGAGATCCACCTGCCTCTACCTCCCCAGTGCTGGAACTAAAGGTATATATCACTATCTCCTGAGCACTCAAAGTTATTTTTCTATGATTAATTGATTTCTAGCCACGGAAAACGTCATCTTTCGTATGGTCTAGTTTCTTGAAGAGAATGTTGGTTATTGTGTGAAGTCTTTCTAGTGTGGTGTCTAGGCATTACCTTCAGTTGAGAAGGGCACCACCTCTCCATACAGTAGACACGCTGAACAGGGCCAAACTTAGCTCCTAATTATTCGAGCTCACAAGTCTCAACCTCGTGAAGGCTGAGGTACAGGTGTGCTCTCCCACACCTGGCCTAAGATTACCTGATTTCAAGGGGTGAGTCACTTGGATATATTTCATAATCTTAAAGCTCACTTTCTTAACCACAGGCTTATGTAAAGGCGCTCTCTACAAACAAGTGCATAAACAGAGTCAAATGCAATAGCTCCAAAGAGCAAAGCTGAAGTTACCTAGAAACTGCAGCACACTGCTGAAACCACTGTAAATCCAGTCAAATATGAAGGACATATCCAGATCTTACAGGGCCTGAAAAACAAGGGTTAGTTAGACTTAAGAGTCAGCATGGTCAACATACACAAGACACTGACAGATGTTAATAAGTCTGTGGAATCTTCTAACATTCTGTAAGTGTTAGGAACTATAATGCACTGAGAGGCCTCAATGCATAAAGACACCTATGGCCAAGCCTGATATGCTCAGTTCAGTCCATGAGACCCACATGGTGAGGAGGGAACCAACTCACAAGTTGTCCTCTGACCTCTACGCATACACTGTGGTGTACATGAACATGTATGTGTATGTGTGCACATATAAACAACAACAAGGGGCTGGAGAGATGGCTCAGTGGTTAAGAGCATTGACTGTTCTTCCAAAGGTCCTGAGTTCAAATCCCAGCAACCACATGGTGGCTCACAACCATCTTTAAAGGGATTGGACACCCTCTTCTGGTGTGTCTGAAGACAGCTACAGTGTACTTACACATAATAAGTAAGTAAGTAAATAAATAAATAAAACAAATCCCTGTTACCCAGGCTGACAGAACCTCATCTATGCTTATGCATAAATCTCAAAATGCCACTAAACTTCAGGCCAGGACCATTCTTTGTCCATGGAAGAAACAAAATGAATGACAAAAACCAGGGATAGGGGAAAAAAACCAGAGCCATGTGTGATGGCCAACAAGTCTAATGCCAGGGCTCAAGACAGAGGTGGGTCACTGCAACCGAGGCTGCATGGTGAGCATGGCAGTTGTGGGCCAGCCACAGCTATATGGTGAGATCTATCTCTAAGAAAAAAAAAAAGAGTAAAGGAAATAAATAAATTAGGTCACAGCCGGCGGCGGCGGCCTTTAATCCTAGTATTTGGGAGGCAGAGGCAGGCAGATTTCTGAGTTCCAGGCCAGCCTGGTCTACAGAGTGAGTTCCAGGACAGCCAAGGCTACACAGAGAAACCCTGTCTCGGAAAAAAAAACAAAAAAAAAAAAAAAAAAAAAAAATTAGGTTGCAGTATAAACTGGCATAAAAACTTCAAACTGTGTTAGAGCAAAGCATGGTGGCGCATACTTATAACTTTAGCCACTGGAAGCTCAGGCAGGAGGATAATGAATTCAAGGCCAATTTACACTACAGGGTAAACTGTAAGATTGTGTCTCGAAAAAAGGAAAATTGAGGAGCTGGAGAGATGGCTCAGTGGTTAAGGGCACTCCTGAGTTCAGTTGCCAGAGCCCAAGAGTGGCTAACAACTACTCCAGCTCCTGGGGTTCTAAATGAGCTCTTCTGCCTTGAGGGTATTGGCCTGTCGTCGTTGTCATGTTCTTTCTTTCTTTCTTTCTTTCTTTCTTTCTTTCTTTCTTTCTTTCTTCCTTCCTTCCTTCCTTCCTTCCTTCCTTCCTTCCTTCCTTCCTCTTCTTCTTCTTCTTCTTCTTCTTCTTCTTCTTCTTCTTCTTCTTCTTCTTCTTCTTCCTCTTCCTCCTCCTCCTCCTCCTCCTCCTCCTCCTCCTCCTCCTCCTCTTCTTTTTTCTTCTTCTCCTTTTTTTTTCTTCTTCTACGCCCCCCCCTGCCCCCCAGTGCTGGGATTACAGGTGTGCGCCACCACGCCCAGCTTGAGAGTCAAGAATTTAAGGTAAGGGAACCTTGACTACATAGTTAGTTCAAGGCCAACCTGGGCTACATGTGACTCTGTTTCAATAACAACAAAAAATAACAATAATTAGTAAGGCCAAATGTAGTGCAAGCCTTTAGTCCCAGGCAGGCAGATCTCTTGAGTTAGAGGCCAGCCTGGTCTGTTTCCTGAGTTCCAGACTAGCCAAAGCTATATAAATTAGTTTCCAAACTAGACTTGGTGATACAAGTCTGTAAGTCCATTTACTCAGGAGGTTGAGGCAGGATGATTTCCAAATTCAAGTCTTGCCTGGACTACACTGTATGCTCAAAACCAAGAGCTTGGCAGATTTAGCAAGACAATGTCTCAAAAAGAAATAAAAAGCCTGGGATCAGATGTGATGGCAGTTAGACTGTAGAGACAGGAAGAAGAGGGGTTCAAGGCCAGACTCAGTCACATAGCCTAGGCTTTCTGAGACCATCTCAAAATAAAAACAAACGAGCCCATCCCATTCTCTTCTCTCCTATGCTATGTGCATGGGCTGGTGAGATGGCTTGATGGATAAGGACACCCGCTGCCAAGGCTGATGGTCTGAGTTTAATCCCTGGAACCCCCCTGCAAACTATCTTCTGACCTCTACAAGGACACCATGGCATGTGTGTACCTCTCTCCAATAAATAAAATGTAAGCTAAAAAAAAAATTAGTATAAAGAGCTTATCTAACATATGTCATATTTTTTGAGACAGGGCTGGCTTCTGTGTAGCTGCCCAGCCTCCCCGGTGCTAAGATTACTGGCATGTATGTGCCTTCATACATAACTCCTCTTCACATGGCGATCAGTTCTAGGTGACAGATAAATTCGGGGTATGTTATCTTTCTGAATTTTTCAACATTTAATCGTTACCACATGTTAAACCTTTTAAGTCATAGTGGGAAACAGAATACAATTCAGTATTTATGCAACATAGCTTGGCAAACTAATGGGGTAAAAAAAAAAAAAAACCGGACAGAAAGTTCTTGAGAGAGGACCAGAGACACAGAAATGCACTTTCACAGTCAACACAGTTAACTTTCTAGATATGAGCAAAGAACTCTGAACCCTGGGCCAGGCCCCAACCTTGGGCAGGCTGTGCTCTGTCATTCTTTAGACACGTCCTGTTTGCTTTTTAATCATCTCTGCAGTAGGCTATCAAATGTGACATGACTGCTAAGGAGGGTAAGAAGCTGCACTGGCTGCTGTTGTGTGTCAGCTTGACACAGGCTGGAGTTACCACAGAGAAAGGAGCTTCAGCTGGGGAAGTGCCTCCATGAGATCCAGCTATGGGGCATTTACTCAACTAATGATCAAGTGGGGAGGGCCCCTTGTGGATGGTGCCATCTCTGGGCTGGTAGTCTTGGGTTCTATAAGAGAGCAGGCTGAGCAAGCCAGGGGAAGCAAGCCAGTAAGGAACATCCCTGCATGGCCTCTGCATCAGCTCCTGCTTCCTAAGCTGCTTGAGTTCCAGTCCTGACTTCCTTTAGTGATGAACAGCAGCATGGAAGTGTAAGCTCAATAAACCCTTTCCTCCCCAACTTTTTTTTTTTTTTAAGATTTATTTATTATTATATGTAACTACACTGTAGCTGTCTTCAGACACCCCAGAAAGAGGGCATCAGATCTCATTACGGATGGTTGTAAGCCACCATGTGGTTGCTGGGATTTGAACTCAGGACCTTTGGAAGAGCAGTCAGTGCTCTTTAACCGCTGAGCCATCTCTCCAGTACCCCCAACTTGCTTCTTGGTCATGATGTTTGTGCAGGAATGGAAACCCTGACTAGGACAGGACTTAAGTGGCCTTTGTACCCATGCCACCTTAGAGCATGAAAAGGGAGCAGACTCACGTGCAGCTTGTATGATCCCAGCTCAGTTTTCTGAGATACTCTAAGTTAGACAAAGGACTCTCCCTTCTCTTCTTCCCTTTCTTGAACTAGTCTGAGAGGGCTTGAGGGGTGGGTGTCAAACCAGGATCTCAAGCATGCTGGACAAGTTCTCACCCACAGAGCTTCGTCCCAAGCTGTTGCAGGATATTGATCACACTGTGACCCTCCCTCCCCCTCCCCTGCCCCCATTGTGTTATTTACTGGAAAAACCTGGTTTTAGTTGAGGTGTGGCTCAGCTGCAGCGCACACCTTTAATCCAAGAGCTTTCTGCTTGAATATTGAAAACAGTCAACCAAAGGTCAAGAGCAGAGCGAGCAATCAGTTGACAGGAAGTGAACACAGAATTATTAAGAAAAAAAACAGAGCCGGGCGTGGTGGCGCACGCCTGTAATCCCAGCACTTGGGAGGCAGAGGCAGGCGGATTTCTGAGTTCGAGGCCAGCCTGGTCTACCGAGTGAGTTCCAGGACAGCCAGGACCACACAGAGAAACCCTGTCTCGAGAAAAAAAAAAAAAAAAACAGAATAAGAGGAAGTCAGGAGGATGGGTAGAGAGCTGCCCAGGAAGTAGACAGTTGGGAGGTTTTTGAGATGTCATTCCTGGCGGGACCTCAGCTGAGGCCATCTGGATACTTTTTATGCCTCTCTGAAGTAGCAGGCTTTCTCCCCCAGCATCTGGCTCCCAAATCTTCATTGATAAAATTGAACGATTGAAATTTTGTTAAAAACCCACGCCTAGCCCTTTAGTTTAATTTGGGGCAGGGGGCTGGGTCTCACTAAATTCCTCAAACTGGCTTCTAACTCACAATCCTGCCTCAGCCTCCTGAGTATCTGGAATTTTTTTTACCTAACTCAATTTCTTTTTGTTGTTGTTGGTGGTGGTGGCATGTGTGTTTGTCTGTGAGCACGTGCACGTAAAACACACACACACACACACACACACACACACACACACAAGCAAGTGTTTTTCCTGAGACAAGGTTTCTCTCTGTAGTTCTGACTGTCCTGGAACTCACTTTGTCGACCAGGCTATACTCGAACTCAGAGAACCTGCCCAACACTGTCTCCCAAATGCTGAGTCAGATTAAGTTTGCCGCTGCCACTGCTAATACCTGGCCAAATTTTGTTTTTATAGCCCAAGAATTCCACTTTGGAATCAAATGCATGGAAAATCTATGGGTGTGTCAGTAAGGCAAGAGTGAGAACCATGAGCAGGATGCTTATTCTTGAATTCCAGCACTTGGTGGGGATGAAGCAGGATCTTGAGTTCAATGACAATCAGGCTTGCACAGACTGTTGCAGGCCAGCCTGGTTACACAATGAGACCCTGTTCAAAAATATCCCTTCCCCTCAAAGTTCCACATCCTCTTACCATTATTGTCTGGATGACAGGGACACTGAGGTGCATGTGTAGGGGCTGAGGGTGTAGGCATGGTATGCACAAGGCTCTGGTTTCAAGATCCAGCACCAAAAACCAAAACAAAACATGGAAAGGGCATTGGTACTTAGAGAATATAGATGAAAAGTTTATCTTTCCAAGAGACTTGAAGATGCCATATTTTATCAAAGAGAATCATAAAGCAATAGAAAATATTACTTTATTCGTGTTCTCTGAGCTTTTGTTTAGTCTGAGGACCTGAGATACACTGCTAATAATATAAAGAGGGATAACTCATGTGGCTCTTCCTCTCAAAGGGGCTGTAGAGTGCAACCTAGCTACACAAATGCAATTTGGAACAAAACTGCTAAAACCCTATGTGTTAGGGATTTATTCCTGTGAATAGACACCATGACCAAGGCAACTTTTATAAGGACATTTAATTGGGGCTGGCTTAATGGTTCAAAGGTTCAGTCTGTTATCATCAAGATGGGAGCATGGCAGCATCTAAGCAGGCATGGTACAGGAGGTGCTGAGAGTTCTACCTCTTCATCTGAAGGTCACTAAGAGAAGGCTCACTCTCAGGCACTAGACAGAGGGTCTTAGAGCCCATGCCTACAGGACATACTTCCTCCAACAAGGTCACACCTACTGCAACAAGGCCACACCTCCTATTAGTGCCACTCCCTGGGTCAAGCATATTCAAACCACCACATTCTAAAACACAGGCTCTCACTTATAATCCCAGCACTTAAGCTAAACAACAGGCTTGGGGAGATGGCTCATCAGTTAAGAGCATTGGTTGCTCTTTCAGAGGACCTCGTTTCAGTTCTGAACATCCACAGGACAGCTCACAATCACCCAGAACTTCAATTCCAAGGTATCTGACCCCTGATCTTCCTGAGGGCACCAAGCACATATGTGGTACACATGTGCAAAATACTCATATACATAAAAAATAAACTAAATAAATCTAAAAGAAGGAGGGAGGAGGATTGATGTGAGTTCAAGGCCAGTCTTGGCTACATGCTAAATACCAGGTCATCCTGGACTCCAGGGGTTTTGTGGCTCAAGCATGTACCCTCAGAGTTCGGGAAATGGAGGCAGGAGGACCAGAAGTTCAAGGTCATCTTGGTTATATAGTTAATTTAAGGCCAGCCTGGGCTAAACAAGAGTCTGTCTTAAGACAACAACAGACAGTAATAGAGAAAGCATGTTCCTTGCTCAGCACAGGTCTTCCTCAGCAGCCCAAGTCCACGGAGTCCTGACAAACGCAGCTCAGCTATGCAATGTAAAGTGGACCAATACATGTGTGTTGTTAACAAAGAATCCTTCATTATGTGTCCTACGTGTTTGCTTTAGCAGAACATCCTCTCTCCTATGTCTGCTTCAGCGAAACATTCCTTCATAAGTCTGCCTTAGTCTTTCATGTGTCCACTTCAGGAAAACACTCCTTCACATGTTTGCCCCAGCAAAACACCATCCAACACAACTGACTCTCCAAAGAACTATTAAGTTTCCACTTCAGGTCTATGGGTAGAAGCCTGTATTCCTAGTTACTTGGGAGCTAAGGCTAAGAGAATCTTAAGTTCAAGGTTTGTCTGAGCTGCTGAGTATGCATTTTAAGGGCAGCTTAGGAAAGTGAGTGGGACCAGTCCCAAAACCAGCAAAAGAGGGTTCTGGATATAGCCTAGTGGTAAAGAGCTTAAAAGGCATTTAGGGCCAGGCGGTGGTGGTGCACACCTTTAATCCCAGCACTTGGAAGGCAGAAGCAGGTGGATTTCTGAGTTCGAGGTCAGCCTGGTGTACAGAGTGAGTTCCAGGACAGCCAGGACTACACAGAGAAACCCTGTCTCGAAAAACCAAAAAAAAAAAAAAAAAAAAAAAAAAAGCATTTAGGAGGGTCCTAAGTATAATACCCAGTATAAAACAAATAACATGTTTAAATCATTGCCCTTTACCCCTGCAGTGCTTAGGACCAAATCCTAGCCTTGGACTAGCACTCCATCATTGAGCTGCATCAGTGAGTTTTACTGTCTGTTAAATCACGTCTCACACTCAGTTAAGCCACAGTCCTACCCAGGGTCTGCAGTAGAGTCTGTCTGCTCCCCATGGAAGCCTCCTGGTTAAGAAATGTAAATTGCTCAGCAGAATGATAGATGCCTGTAGTCCCCAAATAGCCACATCCTAAACTACAAAGTGTCGCTTTAAAATCTGTCCCGACTCCCATATGCTGCCTCCAGAGCAGCTCTGCCAAAATGTTCTCTTGGGAGTGGCTTGCTGCACAGCCTGACAGCAGCTATTTGCTGGGGACAGCCTCAGCTTTTACCTGTTACTTTAGAATAACAATTTATGTGGCAAACTGTGCATTGACTCTATATACCCTGTAAGATGGATAAAGAGCTTCTACAAGTTTTGAGCTGAGAAATAATTCAACCAAATTCCTAGCCTAGTATTCCAGAACTTTCTCTACTTACCTTTTAGTTACCTTTCCAAGATTAACACATATTACTTCTTCTCTTGTAGTTTTCCCTGGGTCAAAACACTGGTGACCCAACTTTGTCATCAGAATGTCCCTCTAATGTCTGCTTAAAGTCCTCCTGCCTCTGATACCCATCAATATGTTATGAATAAGTCATACTTGGCATGGCCTTTTAGGGAAAACAGGGGCAGACCATGGAATGCAGGAAGGCTAGAAGAACCAGAGGAGTGAGTAGCAAAAAAGGAAAGATGTTAGTGACATCAAATGCAGCTGCGGAGAAGCCATAGCTGGCTTCAGCTCTACAAAAGCAATTTTTGACTGCCTGAGAGGCCTTCAATAGAGCTGTGTTGTAGGAGGTAAAGCGGAGTTGATACTATCTCCAATTTAAAGTGTGACTTTGAATGAGTTACAAGTTTCTTCTGAAATAACTGCAGGCATGTGGTAAAGACCAGGTGAACTAAAATGTGTGTATGCGCATACAGACACCCCACCCCCGCCACCACCAGGGAGAAGGCTCATGGTAGAAGAGCTGGCCATGAAAGCCTCACAACCAAGTGTGCTCCCTAACACCCATCTAAAGCCAGATGGTGGTACACATCGGTAATCACAGAACTCCTTTAGCGAGATGGGAGACAGAGGCAGGAAATTTCCTAGGAGTTTGGGGGAGGGGCAGGTAGCCTAGAGCGGAGTACACAGCACAGCAGCAGCAGCAAGGGAGACGCTGACTCAATGTGTGGAAGGCGAGACCTGACTTACCGACTGCATTCTCTGACCTGCATGCCAACCAGGCCTGCCTCTCTGCATACACCACCAAAATGCTCAAAGGTAAGCTGGGTGCTGTTATTATGGAGCCATGAATAAGAACAGAGGCTACAGATAGAAGGATAGTGAGATCCTCTTCCTCGGTCTAAAAGTCTGAACCATAGGCTGGAGTTGGCTCATTGGTTAGAGTGGCTGCTCTTGCAGAGGACCCAGGTTTGATTCCTAGTACTCACATGATGGCTCACAACCATCTGCAACTCCAATCCCAGAGGATCTGATCCCCTCTTCTTAAATCTACAGACACATAGTACATATAACACAATACAGGCAAAACACTGCTATACATAAAATAAATTTAAAGGTTTAAAAGTAAAATAGATTTTGTTCGAGTACACTGTAGACACACCAGCAGAGGTCATCGGATCCCATTACAGATGGTTGTGAGCCACCATGTGGTTGCTGGGAATTGAACTTAAGAGCAGCCAGTGCTCATAACTGCTGAGCCATCTCTCCAGCCCTCAAAATGATTTTTTTTTTTTTTTTTTTTTTTTTTTGGTTTTTTCGAGACAGGGTTTCTCTGTGTAGTCCTGGCTGTCCTGGAACTCACTCTGTAGACCAGACTGGTCTCGAACTCAGAAATCCTCCTGCCTCTGCCTCCCAAGTGCTGGGATTACAGGCATGCGCCACCACGCCCGGCTCCTCAAAATGATTTTAAAAAAGAAAAAGAAAAACGTTTGAAATGGATGTGGTAGAATACTTCTATAAATCTTAGCACCGAGGAGTCTGAGGTGGGAGGTCCTAGGTCCAGTCTAAGCTAGATAACAGAAGTCTAAATATATAAATACATTTGAAATGGAACGAGAAAAATAACATTTTCTTCTTCAGGAAGAGTAAGGGTTAGGTATAATGATAAACTGAAAGGAAAAAACTTTTGGAAGAGCCGGGCACGGGGTGCATGCCTTTAATCCCAGCCTAGGGAGGCAGAGGCAGGTGGATCTCTGGGAGATGAAGGCCAGTCTGGTCTACAGAGTGAAGTCCAAGACAGAGAGCTACATAATAGAAAGGAGGGGGGAACTAATGAAGTCTGACTAGAAGCTTGCACTGAGAGCACCCCTTCCTGTATGGGTCAAAGGAGGGAGGCCCAGGGAATCTGTGGAATTGGGAGGAATCTGACTCCCAGCGATGGGAGGGGTGGAGCCTGACAGCACATGCCTGCAATCCCAGAGTTTGGAAAGCTAAGTTAAAGGACTGACTTTAAGGCCAGCTTGTGCTACACAGATACTGAAACCTGTCTTAAAACCAGTGGGAGTGAGGAAGTTTTGAAATATACAGGACAGGTACTGTAATGGTGGATCAAGTTAAATGATGGTTCAAAAGGCTGGGGATGTACCTGGGGGTAGCACTTACCAAGAACATGAAAAGAGCAGGATTTGAGCCCTAGCACTAAGTTTATTCATTAATTTTAGTTTTTCAAGACAGGGCTTTTCTGTGTATCCCTGGCTGTCCTGGAACTCACTCTGTAGACCAGGCTGGCCTCAAAATCTTGCTTCCTCGTGCTGGGATTAAAGGTATTTGACACTACTACCAGGCCAGCACTGAGTTTAACGGAAAAAAAAAGTTGGAGCTCTAACAAACATTTCCAGCAGTGCCAACCAGCACTGATGTGTTTCCCCTCAACATCCCCACCTTCTGTGATGTTGGGCTTTAGAAAATTCTCAGGACAGAGAAAAAGGGGCCAAGGGGAGAGAGAGGACTCTGAGTGAGACCCTGAAGCAAGAGGCGCAAAGAGAGCCTGAGAAGAGCACTGGGAGAGGGCACAGCGAGGCCCTGGTGAGCTGACTCGTCCAGGCTGAGCAGACAAAGGACAGGTATAAGAACAGAGGTGACCAAAGGCAGGCTTCCTCAGAACAGAGTCAACAGAGTAGAGGGAAGGTCTGGAAACCAGAAGGTAAGTGTGGCTGTAATAAACTGGGAGACGGTGAAACAGACCAGGTGCATCAGAATAGGAAGGGCAGGGTTCAAAGAAGTTCTAGTCTGGGTGGTGACAGCTCTAAGGTCAGGCAGGGAAAGATAAAGAGACATTGGGGTGAAAGGTGCAGGAAGCCAGGCCAGGAGGTGCCACATCCGCGGTGACAGGTCTTAGACTCATCTAAACGAGCAGAGGGCACTGCTATACAAAGCAGCAGGAGGCAAAGTCTTTACTGGGATGAGAGTTTGTCAGGGAGAACTACAGAAAATGGTGGAGAGTAGAACAGGAAAAGGATTTACCTTCACGAGGGTGCCACCAGTCTATGTTATAAAATCTAACCTCAGAGAAATTACCTACTTACACAGAGAAATCCGACAGGAGAAAAACATTCATAGTTCTATAAAATTACAATTACTAAACTCTCAAAACAAGCCAGGAATTAATAAAATAGAAATAGCTCTTTGTTTCTGTTCAAATTGAAGTAAAAAAAAAAAATCCAACCAAGAATAAAGTCACTTAGCTACAAACAGACACCTGAGCCCTGGGAACGGGTTACACAACCCAGGAACACATCACAGAGATGAGAAGAGCAGAGGTCACTGACAAGGAAACATATCACGTCAGCAGATTTATTTACTGCATGAACACCAAACAGGAAAAGGCTGTGCAATCTACTCAGGTAACATGAAAATCAGAGCAGTGAACAGAACTCAGGTTACAAATCACTGCTTAAAACTCTGTCTTGTTGAACTTGTATGGATAACTCTCTACGTGAAATGTTCAGGCAGGCTGATCTTGAGAGCAAGCAGATTAGTGTTGTGAGAAGGGGGAGAGGAGTCTGGGCAACTGCTAATGGGAACTGGGTTGCTTTCAGAGGTGAAGAAAAATGTTCTAGAATTAGTGGTGAAGGTTGTGTAACACTGTGACTATACTGGGAACACTCTGCATACTATAAAACAGATTATTACGGTATGTCAAGTCTAGTTCAACAAAGCTATCATTCGACATAAAAGCAAATTTAAACCCCCCCCTTTTTTTCCCAGAGCTGAGGACTGAACCCAGGACCTTGTGCTTGCTAGGGAAGTGCTTTACCACTGAGCTAAATCCCCACCCCCCAAATTTTTTGTTTTGTTTTGTTTTTGTTTTTGTTTTTGTTTTTTTTCTTTGAGACAGGGTTCCTCTGTATAGCCCTGGCAGTCCTGAACTCACTCTGTAGACCAGGCTGGCCTCGAACTCAGAAATCTGCCTGCCTCTGCCTCCCAAGTGCTGGGATTACAGCCGTGCACCACCACTGACTGGCTTCTATTTTTATTTTTATTGAATAGGGATCTTACTGAGTAGCCCTGGCTGGCCTAGAATTCACTGTGTAGACCAGGCTGGCTTTGAGAGATTGGCCTGTTTTTGCCTTCCCAGTGCTGGAATTAAAGGTGTGCATCACCACTCTTGGAAAGAAGAGTTAGGTATGGTGTGCTTGCCTGTAATTTGTAAGTCCAACAGTTGTGACGTGACAGATCGTAGGGAATTAAGGCCAACTTGGACTAAAGAGATTCTGTCTCCAACAGACAACAAAGACGACCAAAACCAGCCGAGCAAACATGAGCAAGATATACCAGGATGGAAAGTCAAAATAGGGGCAGTTCAGAGGTTAGACCTCTTGTTCCTGCTGACCCAGGCTCAGTTCCCAGCATTTACATGGTGGCTCACAACATCTGTAAGTCCCAATTCCAGGGGATCTGATGGTCTCTTCTGGTTCACAGGCATCAGGCATGCACGAAGTACGAATGCATACATGTAGGCAAAAGACCCATACACATAAATACACACAGGCAAAATACCCATAAAATAAAATAAAGCTTTAAAAAAGTCACACTAGCCGGGCGGTGGTGACGTACGCCTTTAATCCCAGTACTTGGGAGGCAGAGGCAGGTAGATTTCTGAGTTCCAGGACAGCCCGAACACACAGAGAAACCCTGTCTTGAAAAAACAAAAACAAAAACAAAAACAAAAACAAAAACAAAAACAAAAAAAAAACAAAAAAAAAAAAAAAGGAAAAGAAAACTCATTATTTTCTATGCTAACTTAAAAGAAAAGAAAAAGAAAAAGAAGGACCAGCAAGATGGCAGTGGGCATGACAGACGAGCAGACCAGTTTCATCCCTAGGACCCACACAGTCACCACTGACTTCCCCAGGTCATACTCTGATCTCTACATGCTCAACATGGCACATACAATCCCTCCCTTGCATACAAGACAGAGAGAGAGCATGCTATCTGTAATCTAATTTACCACTAGAAATACAAAGGCCAGGCTGGAGACACAGCTCAGTTAGGAGAGCACTTGCTTAGCTTGCAGTTTGGCAGCACATAAACCAGGCATGGATAGCACACAGGCCCGTAATCTCAGCACTTGGAGGTAGACAGGAGGTCCAAAGTTCAAGCCCAGCCTGTGCTACCAGGTAAAACTATACTTGACCAAGTTCTGTTGTTGTTGTTTGTTGACAGGGTCTCAGATGTAGCTGGCCTGGAACTCTCTATGAACCCCAGGCTAGCCTGTGCCTGAGGGCTGTGATTAAAGGGATTCATAATCGTATCTGCCTTGACTATGTTCTGTACGCTGAATTTCAGGAGCATTCTGCTTCACACATGTTCATCCTAAAACAGCTTACTGGACAATAACTTACCCCAGCTCAGTCCCTAATGCAAAGCAATTGTATGAATTAAACTTTTTTTTTCTGTTTTTTTTTTTCTTTTGTTTTTTTTTTTGTTTTTTGTTTTTCGAGACAGGGTTTCTCTGTATAGCTTTGGTTGTTCTGGAACTCACTCTATAGACCAGGCTGGCCTCGAACTCAGAAATCCGCCTGCCTCTGCCTCCCAAGTGCTGGGATTAAATGCGTGCGCCACCACCGCCCGGCTTAAACTTTTTTTAAAATATTTATTTATTTTATATATTAGAGTACACTGTCGCTGTCTTCAGATGCACCAGAAAAGGGCACCAGATCCCATTATTGATGGTTGTGAGCCGCTATGTGGTTGCTGGGAATTGAACTCAGGACCTCAGGAAGAGCAGACAGTGCTCTTAACCACTGCACCGTCTCTCCAGCCCTGAATTAAACTTGTTAATTCATATAATTTTTAAATAGTGGGTACTTGTTTCCTCTGGAGAAAAGTGACACCCAGTGGAAAGAAGGTTAAATCCACAAGAAATAGGGCTTTAAGAGTGAAACAGAAGCCGGGCAGTGGTGGCGCACGCCTTTAATCCCAGCACTTGGGAGGCAGAGACAGGCGGATTCCTGAGTTTGAGGCCAGCCTGGTCTACAGAGTGAGTTCCAGGACAGCCAAGGCTACACAGGGAAACCCTGTCTCGGAAAAACCGAAAACAACAACAACAACAACAACAAAAAAAAGAGTGAAACAGAAGAAGAAAGAAAACCCTCTGTCAAAAGGATAGTAGACTGAGTTTGAGGCCAGCCTGGTCTACAGAGTTCCAGGACAGCTGGAACTACACAGAGAAACCCTGTCTCGAAAAACAACAACAACAACAACAACAACAAAAAGATAGTAGAAAAAGGGAGAAGGGAGAGAGGGAGAGAGGGAGAGAGGTGGAGAGAACACTTGAGAGGCTGATGGGGGAGGATCTCAAAGAGATGCTGGAGTACAAAGCAAGACATAGCCTTTTTTTTTTTTTTTTTTGGTTTTTGAGACAGGGTTTCTCTGTATAGCCCTGGCTGTCCTGGAACTGAACTCTGTAGACCAGGCTGGCCTCGAGCTCAGAAATCCGAGTGCCTCTGCCTCCCAAGTGCTGGGATTACAGGCGTGCGCCACCACCGCCCGGCTAAGACCTAGTCTTAACAACAAAAAGAATGTTGTGAGACTGAGCAGTGAACTCGGACTTGCCTCTAGCCGACTAAGACAATCCAAACTTGTAGATTTGATAACAAATCCCATCCTCAAAACACCAATAGAAGCCCATCAGACGGCTCACTAGGAAAAGGTGATACACCAAGCCTGATGACCTGAGTTTAATTTCCGAAAACCACACCCTGGCATGTATTCCCTGATATGATCTTTAACACAGGCACACTCATAATAAATATGTAATAAAATATTATCAATATTAATAAAACAATAATCAAAGTTTTTTCTAAAAAGTACATACAATGGAGAAACTTTAGCTTTATCGTGATTTGCAAAAAAAGTAATTTCAATGAGTTTCAGCCAACTTTGTACTTGAGAGGGGGTGGAGATGTGGTGAATCACTACTATAGCACTCTGGGTTGTAAGTTTGGAGTGAGGTGGCAGTGATTTCCTCGTCTGAGAGACTACTCCTTTGTGACAAATCATGCTTCCACGTCTGCTCCAATGGTACCAGGCAAAGGAAGGCTCCAGTGTGCTATATTCAAACTGCAAAACTTCAAAACCACAGAATCGCTTCTCTAACATCTTGCAGGCAAGGACACTTTCCTTTTCTGTAAACTCAGAAATGCCTGAGGAGTATCTTAATACTGGCAACAATGTTGTCCTCTTGAGATAGGATCTTTCCAGGCAGGCTTGGCTGAAATGATGCCCCTGCCCTCTTGCGTAGGTGGAATTATACGGCCAGGGTGCCTGCCTATGTTCAAAAAAAATTTTTTTTAAAGGTCAAAATATTTTGGTCACAAACACAAATGTACGGAAAGGAGCAATGGTAGGCATGCATTCAACTGTTTTACTGGTGTCACTCATCACTGGCAAATTGTAAATTCCCCTGTAAAATGGGTCTTTAATGGTCACCTGTAAAATAATTGACAGATTTATCTTCCTTAGCATACTTCGGAGTTGTACAGGTGGCACCTTCTTTTCCACTGCAACTACTCTGACCAATATTTAAACAAAGAACACAGAGCTTCAGGGTAAGATGCCACCACACAGAGCTTGAAGGTAAGAATATTCAAATACGTGACAGCAAGTTCAATTTTTTTTCATCCCAATACGTTAAAACTCCTGGTGAATTTTATTCCTTCAGCTAACAAGGCTACACTTGAACGTTCCAAAATAAATTTTATCTTGTCGGAAAATCTTGACTTTTCCCCATTACTATCTTTCCCCTTCACTCAACTGGGCTTGAGCTATGGGAAAACGATAAATACTGAGAATGAGGAGGCTCAGATGATCCCCACACTTACTGGGACAACAGAGAGCCGTCCCAGCCTCTCCAGCTGTCAATGACACCTAATTCCTCATCCTATAAAGTGGGGAAACTGAGGGCCAGGGGAAGGAGAGAGGCTCCCGTGCGGTACTGTCATTCGTATTTCATGAAATATTTGCCGTGTGACAACCACTGTTTTACCCCGAAAGCCACTAGAGCGGTTCCCCACAAGTACTGACCGGAGTTGTCCTCCCTCACACGAGGAGGGGGGGGGGGGACAAAAACAAACAAACAAAAACCAGGCTCCCTATTAGCGAAGAACCAGAGAGACAAGTCTGAGCGAGTGTACAGCCTAAACAGTGGCCTTCCGGAGGGCCACAGTTGTCGCCTGCTCTCTTGCCCGACGACGGCACCGCCACTCACCTGCGACTCCAGAGAACGCAACCCCGCTCCGTGCCCGTCCTACACGCTCCAAGCCGGCTATGCAAAGCGCTATGGCTGCCAGGGCCCCAGCTCTCAGCTCCTTCCGGGTCGGCGGGTGCCTCGCTAGTGACAGTCCGCGGTTCCCAGGCTCCGCTCGCCCTCAGTTCCGCCTCCGTGCGGTCTCGCCACCAATCCCTGTGCTCCGGACCACTTCACGCCAACCCCAAGAGGCATATGAGACTGTGTGTGTGTGTGTGTGTGTGTGTGTGTGTGTGTGTGCGCGCGTGCCTGCACTTCACGCCAACCCCAAGAGGCATATGAGACTGTGTGTGTGTGTGTGTGTGTGTGTGTGTGTGCCTGCACTTCACGCCAACCCCAAGAGGCATATGAGATTTTTCATGCGTGTGTGTGTGTGTGTGTGTGTGTGTGTGTGTGGTGTGCACGCGCGCCAATCCCTGTGCTCCGGACCACTTCACGCCAACCCCAAGAGGCATATGAGATTGTGTGTGTGTGTGTGCGCGCGCGCGCCTGCCTCTGCCTCCCGAGTGCTGGGATTAAAAGTGTGGGCCACCACTACCAGGCTGTTTCTCTTTTCTCTCTCAGTAATAAAGGGTGGCAGTCTACCACCGAGGTGCATCTGCCACATTTAATTATTTTTATTTTGAAACAGAATCTCACAAAAGTTGCTCAGGCAAATTGTGAACATATCATCTTCCTGCACTTGCTTCTGTGAAACTGGGATTGCAACCTTGTAGCACCAGGTCCAATTTGGCATCTAGTACCTAAAACTGAGTCTGTTGAGAGACCCTTGAGTTTCTGCTGGGATGTTTTATTTCTCGCAGTTCTTTGTACCTAAAACTGCATATGCTGAGAGACCCTTGAGTTTCTGCTGGGATGTTTTATTTCTCGCAGTTCTTTGGAAAGCCCACATGCTCTTCGACGTGTCTCCTTTTTCCTCTGAACATGCCTTTCTCTTACCCCCATGCTAGAGCCTATATTAAAATGTCTTGCCGGGCAGTGGTGGTGCGCGCCTTTAATCCCCGCACTTGGGAGGCAGAGGCAGGCAGTTTTTGAGTTTGAGGCTAGCCTGGTCTACAGAGTGAGTTCCAGGACAGCCAGGGCTATACAGAGAAACCCTGTCTCTGAAAAAAAAAAGTCTTTATTGATTTCCATCTAAATACACCTTTTATAGGGGCTGGCTGGAAATAGAGCTCAGTGGTGGAGTTCTTGCCTTAGCTTATAAAATGCACCAGCTGAGCAAAGGAACACATTTTTAATATTTAAAATATGGAAGAACAGAAAAATAAAAATTCAGATCACTTTTGAAGAATCTCAATATTACCATATTACCAGTTTTTACTTCATGGGCAGTATTGTAAAACACAGCACTTGGTCAGTCCACACGTGAGTTCCAAGGTTTCTAGACACTTCAGCTTTCGGTTCCTGCTTCTGCAGAATTGGGACTAATTAATATTCAGAAGCAATCAGTGTTATGAAGAAACAATAACCATCGCAAGCCTGTTGGTGCACCCCTGGAATTCCAGTTGGGAGGCAGACATGGGAAGGTCAGGAGTTCAAAGACGAACTCACTTGAATACACAGCAAGTTTGAAGCCCACAAGGACCACATGAGACTGTCTAAAAACAGACAGAAGAACACACAGAACACAGGAAATATGGGAACGGCACTGGGAAGAATTACTGCTTAACTATTAAGCTAGCCCGAGGGACTGGGCAGTGGTGGTACACACTGTCAATTCCAGCACTTGGGAGGCAGAGGCAGGTAGCTTTCTGAATCTGAGGCCAGCCTCGTCTACAGAGCTAGTTCCGGGACAGCCATGGCTACACAGAAAAACCCTGTCTTGAAAAAACCACACCACACCAAACCAAACCAAGCCAAACAAAAAGAAATAACAAAACAAAAAACCCAAAGCTAAAAAATCAAAACAACAGAGCCGGGTGTTGGTGGCCTACGCCTGTAATCCCAGCACTTGGGAGGCAGAGGCAGGCGGATTTCTGAGTTCGAGGCCAGCCTGGTCTACAGAGTGAGTTCCAGGACAGCCAGGACTACACAGAGAAACCCTGTCTCAAAAAAACAAAAACAAAAACAACAAAAAAATCAAAACAACAAACCCCTAGCTCGAGACAATGGAGAACTTTAACTCTCAAAGTCCTAGAGATGTTAGCCAGGCATGATGGCACAAACTTTTAGTCCCAGCACTTGAGAGTCAGAAGCATGTGATCTCTGAATTCAAGGCTACCCTGGTTTACATAGCAAGCTCCAGAACCGCCAGGACTAGAGAAACTCTGTTTCAAAAAGCCAGAAACCTTTTAGAGGTTTTGGCTGAAATAAGAAAAACACAGAATTGTTTGGAGCAGTTTCACATGGCAACAGCACACAGGTTATATTAAGTCAAACTGAGAGCTGAGATTAGTTAAGCAAAACGCATCTGCAGTGAGACAGGTGAGGGGTAACCAGGGCCTGGATTGGGTCAATGGGAAGAGAAAAACAGGGAGTCAAAATAAGAAAAAAAAATATGTTGTAAGGTTGCATGTGGTTAGCAGGGATAAAGAGATAGCAAAGTCTGAAATTTTAAAAGGGATTAGCAAATAAACATCTCTGTTCTACAAAATGTATTGTAGGTCCAGTCATCTTTGCTTCCCAGTAAATACAATGCTAGTCGTTTCTCTCTGTAGCTGGTCTTTGATACATCGTGAGTTCTTCTTTTCCCACCTATTATCTGTGCCCCCCATTTCACCCCCTACCATTAGATAGGAGAAAAAGAATAGGGGTAGGGAGAGACTTGTGAATCTAATGTCTTTTTGTTTCTTCTTTGAACACTACTAACAAACTGCAAACAACCCCCATGAACAACCATTAACTACACCGATTGGGGCTCTAGCATTTATATAACCCCTAAAAAGTCCCCAGAATTCCACGCAGCACACAATCCCAGAAACTATCTGCAGGAGGCAGATACCTGCTTGAGCATGAGGCAAATTAGTCAGCTGCTGCAAAGCAGCCCCATACCCCACACTTCGGATTAAACAAAGACATATTTCCCTGTTTTTTTTTTTTTTGTTGTTGTTGTTGTTGTTGTTGTTGTTTTGTTTTGGTTTTGGTTTTGGTTTTGGTTTTTTGAGACAGGGTTTCTCTGTGTAGACCAGGCTGGCCTCGAACTCAGAGATCTGCCTGCCTCTGCCTCCCAAGTGCTGGGATTAATGGTGTGTGCCACCACGCCCGGCCATGTTTTTTTAAAGAAACCAAAATTCTGCAAACTATTGCTATACCCCTCCTTAAGTTATTCTTACAGCAACTAGAATTGTTTTTTAATGAGTCTTTATCTTGGTGGTTCTCAACCTGGGGGCTGCCAACAACCCCTTTCACAAGGGTCACCTAAGACCATTGGAAAACATAAACACTTACATTATGACTCATAACAGTACCAAAATTATAGTTATGAAGTAGCAGTGAACATGAGTTTATGGTTGGGGTCACCACAACATGAGGAATTATATTGAAGGGTTTTAGCCTTAGAAATAAGGCTAAGAAGCACTGTCTTAGCAGGCTGGGAAGGCAGAGGCAGCAAGGCTGGGTCATGAGGCTTTGAGGGTGTGGGCAGGGCTTCTGAGTTTATGCAGCAGGAGATAAGAAAGACCTCTGAGAGGAATTTTAAATTGACTGAGCGGGCAGGGGGTCCGGCAAGACGTTTTGGAGAGCCAGAAGTACCTCTCCAGAAGTGTCTGTGCCTGGGAACTTACAGTGTGGACCAGGGAGAAAGAATCCAGAAGAAACTTTCCAGCAGTTTTTGTGCAGGGTGCTGTAAGCTCAGTACGCTGGGTAGTGAGAACAGTGCTGTCATAAAGGACCCCCCATGAGCAAGGAGGCACCCCGGCCTGCTGGGTAATGGCCGTACATGTGTGTGCTTCACAACAGCTGACCTCACACACAAGCAGGTGTCCTGGTACAGGCAAATGAGGCCAAAGAACTGTTTCTAAATCGGAGACGTGACGTTTCAGAGAATGAAACTGTTGTTTGAATAGATGTCTATAACTGAAATTGTTCTGTTTGACCAACAAGCAGAATGAAATTTTGTTGTTAGAGACAGGGTCTCTCTACATAGCCCTAGCTGTTCCAGAGCTATGTACACCAGGCTGGCCTCAAACTCAGAGGTCTACCTCCCTGCCTCTCCCTCCCAAGTGCTGGATTATAGGCATGCACCACCACGCGTGGCCTCTCTTCAGGATCTTAAAGTTGACTAACTGGAAGGTAAAATACATTCAGAAACTTAACCATAGTTTGGGTGTTAATAATAGCAACAAATAAATTTAGGAGTGGAACAAAATTGTTTATTTATTAGTAAACTATTTATAGCTATTTAACTGGTTTAACCAATCAGGTTATTTACTTTTAAAATCTGAGCACAGAGATATTGCTGAAATGGGACAAAGTTCAAAGAAAGATTGATTTAACCAAATCAAGCCACTGTGCCAAGGTCAACAAACCCAGATAATTCCAAAGGAGCTGAACGTAAAGAGAAGATTAAACCTAGGGAAGTTGGAAGCCATGCCTTAAGCATTCACCTCTTTGAAGAGAGACCTTTTTTTCCTGACCTCACTAAGGGCAGTTTCTGAGCTCTATGTTCTCTTTAAAGCAAGGCCTACATTCTCGTTCCTTTTTTGTTGTTGTTGTTGTTGTTGTTGTTGTTTTTCTTGTTCTGTTTTACTGTTTTTAGGTATGTGGTTTGAGACTTTATCACCGATGTTTTTAGGTGAAAGTTTGATTAAAAAGGTATCATCCTGGCCGGGCGGCGGTGGTGGCACACGCCTGTAATCCCAGCACTTGGAAGGCAGAGGCAGGTGGATTTCTGAGTTCGAGGCCAGCCTGGTCTACAAAATGAGTTCCAGGACAGCCAGGGCTATACAGAGAAACCCTGTCTCGGAAAAAACAAAACAAAACAAAAACAAGTATCATCTTAAAAAAGTATCATCTTTGACCGGGAGCAGTTGTTAGTGCCTTTAATCCCAGCACTCAGGAGGCATAGGCAGGCGGATCTCAGTTGAGTTCAAGGCCAACCTGGTCTTCAAGGCAGTACCAAGAGCTACACTGAGACACTGTCTCAAAAACAAACTGAATAGGGGCTGGAGAGATGGCTCAGCGGTTTAGAGCACTGATTGCTCTTCTGAAGGTCCTGAGTTCAAGTCCCAGCAACCACATGGTGGCTCACAACCATCCCTCTTCTGGTGTGTCTGAAGACAGCTACAGTGTGCTCATATATAATTACAAATCTTTTTTGTTGTTGTTTTTGTTTTTGTTTTTTTCAGAGACAGGGTTGCTCTGTGTAGCCCTGGCTGTCCTGGAACTCACTCTGTAGACCAGGCTGGCCTGGACTCAGAAATCCGCTTGCCTCTGCCTCCCAAGTGCTAGGATTAAAGGCGTGTGCCACCACTGCCCGGCCTATCTGGATCTTGTAATAAGGGTTGGGGAGTGGAGATGGCTCAGTAGCTGTGAGCCTAGAGGTCCAGGGTTCCTTGTCCATCACCCACATCAGGGTGGTCACAACTGTCAACTCCAATGCCAGGGGATGCAGTGCCCTCTTCTGGCCTCTGTAGGCCTCTGTGGTGTAAATACTTCTGTGTAGATACCCGTACATGTAAGAATACAAACTGTAAGTCTTAAATTTTTTTTAATTCCTCTCACAGCAAATATATTTTAGTATGTTTTTGAGGTAAATATTAATAAAATAAAGGTTAGGATAAATTTGTATATGTAGTTACTGCTTGCTTCTTGGGTCTGACAGTAGTTTTAGATTGTGTTCTTTCTGTAATGCTTCGTAGCAGGCATTAGATATTAAATGAATTAGGTAAGATGTACTTTCACCTGAGGTTGTGAAACTCATGGATTAATACATTTCAATCAGCAGCACACGTCTGCGAAGGACTTTGTCATCTGCTTGGAGCAGGAAAAACCAAAGTAGAATGAAGGTAGCTAAGATCACTACTGATATCCCTAAGTATGTTGCGTAACCAACCAGTTTCTACTTCTCTTTGGCCTTAAAAGTCAGAAAGTCTGTTTGGGGGTAAAAATAAAAGCAACCCACAAACTACTTGCCCAGAAAGGAAGTTTGAATTAATGTAAACTTCCTTGAATTTTTTTTTGGTTTTTCGACACAGGGTTTCTCTGTGTAGCCCTGGCTGTCCTGGAACTCACTCTGTAGACCAGCCTGGCCTCGAACTCAGAAATCCACCTGCCTCTGCCTCCCAGGTGCTGGGATTAAAGGCATACACCACCACTGCTCGGCTGCCTTTAATTTTTTAAACTCAGGGCTTCTTCCTCTTTACTAGTAGCCTACATATCTAGCCCCTTTTAAAGAAACTGAGTCCCAATAAATCATCCAGGCTGCTCTTGAATTCAAGATCTTCCTGCCTCACTTTCCAGTGTCCAGAACTACAGGAGTACAATACCATTAAAATCACCATTTTAAATGTTATTTAGTTGGGAGCTTCAGTATTAACTAAATACTTGTTGTTGGAAGTTGTGTGGCTCGGTGGTAAAATGAGGGCTTCCCTAGCACATTGGACTCCATTGTCAGCACTGGGATGGGAGAGGGAGGAATGCTGATCCACGTGTGGTCGATGTACTTCGGAATGACTATGCTATGAGCAAGCTAACGTCAAAATGAATCTTAATCCTCCAGTTGAAAAGAAAAGGCTTCCTCCTTAACGTCATCAGACATTTTAATTTTGACCCAGGATCTTTACTCCAGCCCTGGCTGACTTGACTCGGCCGCTTTCGAACTTAGAACAACACTTCTGCCTGCATCGACCTCCCGACTGCTACCATGTCCCGCCCAGGACACTTTGACATACACACGTATTTTGACATCTCTTTTGAAAATTCTCTTGCACTCCTACACCTGGCAAAGCCTGGGCTGAGCCACCGGCGGCAGACGATGACATAGGTCGTCTCAGGTAATCCTCAAAGAATCCCGGAAGAGCAGCCGGGTCTTTCCCATCCCACCCAATCGACTCTGCGTCTGCACCACCCTCAGATCCCTGGTCTGTCAGGAAGGTGGCGTTCTCCGCGCCGGGGATTTTCGTAGTAGTGACACAGGTTACTTCCGGCGGGCGGCGGGAGTCAGTGACGTGGCAGGCGAGTCCGTGCACCGTCCTCCGGGCCTGGACACGGGACTGTCAGGTGGCCTCGGGGCAGCTCCCCCGGGACAGAGAGCACGGCCGCAGCCTCCAGCCGGAACCGGAAGTGCCACGTGTCCCCACTGTGCCTGCGCGGCCGGCGGCTCCGCCCAGGGCCTCCCTCCTCTCCGGGTTTGGCTGCCGCCTCCGAGCCGGGCGTCTGCAGCCCAGCCGGCCAGTCTCTGGATCCTCTCCGCGCCCTGGCCGGGTCGTGGCCGCCGGCGGGCTGAAGAGACCGAGACGGTATGCCTCGACTTTGACGCGCCACCCCCGCGTGTTCCGCCTCTCCGGCCTTCAGATCCCTTCCCTCGGTTTTCCTGTTGGGGCTCTTAGAAGGCTCGGCGCTGCGGTCGACCCTGACGGCTCCGTCCTACCCTGAGATCCCCGGGCGTCATGGCCCAACCCAGGATCCCGGCTGCCCGCGGCGCCGCAGCCGGCCTCCAGGCCCAGAACGGAGCCGCCTCTGCCTCGGGGTCTCCCTACACCAACGGTGAGTGCCGCACGGGGGCGGGGAGGACGGCACGGCTCGGACCCGGGGACGAGTCCCTGACGGCCTGGCCCCGGGAGCCGTGGTGGACATACATGCACCTGCAGATCCGCGCTGGTGGGACTGTTTCATATGTATTTATAGGTTCAGCCTGCAAACAGTAAGCACCTGCAGTATGCAACGTCCGAGATAAACAAGAGGTGAAAAAGAATCGTAGACGAAATCAGTTCCCAGAACTGCCTTATGGAGGTCATAGTATCTGGGTGTCATCACGCTCTGCGCCACCTCAGTCCTGTGTCCTGGAGGGCAGGGTTCATCTCGGGTCTACGGGCTCCGAAGTGCAGGGGGCTGGTGCTTATTACTATGAGTTTGCAGAGATGAATGAATGACTCCGCCTTTGGCAGACCCCTTCAGGACTTGCTCATCTCTCCAGGGATCTTTCTTCAAGGATCTTACGACTGTTCCTGGGGCCTCCCTGTAGTTTTTCAGTTGTGGAAGAACCAGATAGATGGTGGCTAGGGCTTCCTTTCTAGGAGCCTCCTCTTCATTTAGAATGTAAGTTAGTCACAGCTCTCTGACCCCTAGGAGAGTTATATCTGGCTCTATAATTTATCATTTGGTGGGAGACTATCTCTAATTGGATGCCTCTTCTAGGGTTCCTGGAGCTTTCCTTTCAGCGTGATTTGCTAAGCTTATTTTAATTAATATAATAAAGACTCATTTTCTGCCTACTTACAAATTAGCCTACAAATCTTTGCTTTATGGGAAGAAGACAGGGAGAATAATACTAAAGTGCTTACTGTGCCCATTTGAAGTTGGAGAAAATAGCCAGTGACTAAAATTGCTGGTTACAAATGCATTTAGAGAAGACTAGTGTTTTCTTTACAAAGAGGGTTCTTTGTAAGACTTAAAAATGTCTGGGGGCAGGCAGCGATGTGGGCAGGGCAAGAGAAGCTAAGAGTCACTGACGGGGTTTTAACTTGAACTGTTTCTTAAGTTTATAGTAACAGATTACGTAAACTACATTTTCTTCCGTGACTCTGACATCTGCACAGAAGACGTCTCCTGTAAGGGTTTTTCTTATGAATTGCACTTAAACGACAAATTCTGTAAATGTGCCAGTAAGCTTACATGCAAGTAGAGCTGTCAGGATTTTGAAATGTTTTTGCAGGAATTGAATCAGTAAGTTAGGCTGTGTTGGACTTATTGGCACTGTCTCCATCTTATCTCCAGTTTGCCTGAAACCTGTGGCATTCCTCTTGGCTCAGCTGCTCTAGTGCTTGGATTGCAGAGCTGGAATTTCCATATCCCACATACTTTGTTAATTTGGTCAAAGCCTAAATGCACCTGTTGCACATCTACGTTCTGACCTTGGGCATGAGAGCGCACTCGAGTGCGGGTTGTTTGGAGCCATTTGGGAATTCAGATATGGAATGGTAATTGTGGTTCAGGGTGGTAGCAGCTGCCCCCCCCCCAAAAAAAAATCTGTCCAATAGAAGGAGTGGAGATAAGACTGTAAGCATAAACAGCTTGAGCCATCACTTTTGCCTTTTTTATTTTTTTGTTCTTGGTGGTTAGGGTGATTTTTTATTTTTTATTTTTACTTTTTTTTTAAACTTTTTTTTTAATTTTTTTATTTTATTTTATTTTATTTTATTTTTGAGACAGGGTTTCTCTGTGTAGCCCTGGCTGTCCTGGAACTCACTCTGTAGACCAGGCTGGCCTCGAACTCAGAAATCCGCCTGCCTCTGCCTCCCAAGTGTTGGGATTACAGGCGTGCGCCACCACACCTGGCTTATTTTTACTTTTCGAGGTTATCATATAACTGCATAATTTATGCGTTCCCCTTCTTCCTCAGTCTTTCATAATATAACCTTCTTTCTTTCTTTCTTTCTTTCTTTCTTCCTTCCTTCCTTTCCTTCCTTCCTTCCTTCCTTCCTTCCTTCTTTCTTTCTTTCTTTCTTTCTTTCTTTCTTTCTTTCTTTTGGTTTTTTTCCAGACAGGGTTTCTCTGTATAGCCCTGGTTGTCCTGGAACTCTGTAGACCAGGCTGGCCTCGAACTCAGAAATCCACCTGCCTCTACCTCCCAAGTGCTAGGACTAAAGGTGTGCACCACCACCGCCTGGCACTTATTTTTATTTTCTTGAAGCAGGGTTTCTCTGTGTAACAGCCCTGGCTATCCCTTGACTTATTCTGTAGATCAGGTTGGCCTGGAACTCAAGAGATTCACCTGCCTCTGCCTCCCAAGTGGTGGGATTAAAGGTGTGTGCCACCACTGCTTGGCTGTAATAAGCCCTGGCTGGCCTAGAACTTCATATGTAGATCAGGCTGGCCTGAACTCAGAGATCACCTGCTTTCCAAGTGCTGGCATTAGAGACTTGTGCCACCAGAAGAAGCTCATCTCAATTTCTTATAATACCTTTTCTTGTGTGTGTGTGTGTGTGTGTGTGTGTGAGTGTGTGACAGGCTCTTACTGTGTAGCCTTCGTGGATGGCCTGGAACTCACTATGTAGGCCAAACTGGCCTGTGTCTGCTGAGCGCTGGGATTAAAGGCGTGTCCAGCCTATAGTGCCCATTTTTGAAGTTTGTTTTTAGTGGAAGTGTTGTCAGTCAGTGGCTGATCTCGTGTGTTAGGTGGCTGTTTTATTCATTCTTTAATTCTGAGAGTTGGGTTGTATACTGAATGGAGACTCGGAGGTGAAATGGAGAACAGTCTCGTGCTGTGATCTTTAGCTTTGCATGCTAAACTCACGCAAGTCAGTAATTGCTGCTTACACATTCTCTTTGGATTTTGTTCTGTTTGAGACAAGGTTTCTCTGTGGCCCTAGCTATCCTCTGGAACTGGCTTTGTAGACCAGGCTAGCCTTGAACTCAAAGCACGCCTGGTAGTTATATTTGAAAAATCTTGAGATGTTGGTTTCATGTACATGTATAAGTTAACATGTTACTGTACAGTTACATCTTAAGATTTCGTTTAGATTTAACCAAAACACAGCCAAGAATGGCTATTTTCATTTTCTGTAAATTGGTTTTTTTGCTGTAATCCTGACACTAAACCATTTTGCTCTATGATAGATTATTGTGCTATATTACAACCTGGAATATCTAGAAAGGTTTTTAATAATGATTTGTGTAAGCCGGGTGGTGGTGGCGTACGCCTGTAATCCCAGCACTCGGGAGGCAGAGGCAGGCGGATTTCTGAGTTCGAGGCCAGCCTGGTCTACAGAATGAGTTCCAAGACAGCCAGGGCTGCAGAGAACTATCTCATCCTGACTGCCACGGTCAGGGTAAAGGAGATACGGGCTCCATCATTGTGTGCATCCTTTGCTGGCTGTTTGAACCAACTTGCCAAGGCAGTTAGAGACTGAAGCTTTATTAACATGATTTCTTTGTAATATTTATGTAATAGTTACCTTTTACATATAGAACTAAAGCTGAGAGAGAGAGTATTCTTTCCCTTTTCCCTGACAGACTCTAATTTTATGAATTAAGCCCTATAACTTAGAGCCCACATAGTGTCTAGCACACTGGAGAGTCACTAATTTGGGTGTTGAAGAGATGAATCTGTAGTTAAGAGCACCTGCTGCATGGTGGGGCAGTGGTGGCGCACGCCTGTAATCCTAGTGCTCTGGGAAGCAGAAGCAGGCGGATTTCTGAGTTCGAGGCCAGCCTGGTCTACAGAGTGAGTTCCAGGACAGCCAGGGCTATACAGAGAAACCCTGTCTCGAAAAAATCAAATCCAAGAGCACCTGCTGCTGTTGCAGAGGACCAGGGTTCAAGTCTCAGCACCCACATAGTAGCTCCCAACCATTTCTTTTTTTTTTTTTTTTTTTTTTTTGTTTTTCGAGACAGGGTTTCTCTGTGTAGCTCTGGCTGTCCTGGAACTCACTCTGTAGACCAGGCTGGCCTCGAACTCAGAAATCCTCCTGCCTCTGCCTCCCAAGTGCTGGGATTAAAGGCGTGCGCCACCACCGCCCGGCTTTTTTTGGTTTTTTGAGACAGGGTTTCTCTGTGTAGTCCTGGCTGTCCTGGTACTCACTCTGTAGACCAGGCTGGCCTCGAACTCAGAAATCTGCCTGCCTCTGCCTCCCAAGTGCTGAGATTACAGGCGTGCACCACCAGCCCAGCGCTCCCAGCCATTTCTAACTTCAGTTCCAGGGTAGGTATCTCTCACTCTCTTCTGGCATCAGTGAGCACAGGTAGAACTGTGGTGCAAGATGTACACACACACACACACACACACACTCACACACTCACACACTCACACTCGCGCGCCTATACTTTTTTTTTAATAGCAGTTTTATTGAACAAAAACTTTATTAGAATCTGGTGTTTTGCTGTTCAGTTCAGCAAATATGTATTGATTTATTCATAGTAAGATTAGAGCACATTTTCAGCTTATAGTTCAATTTATTTATTTTAAATCTTGTGTGTGTATGTGTGGGTATGTTTGTCTACATAGGTCAAAGGTGTTGGATCCTGTAGAACTGGAGGTGAGGTGATTATGAACCATCCGACATAGGCTCTGGCAATTCAAGTTGGATCCCGGGACGAGCAATACCTGCTCTTAACTTCTGAGTCATTTCTCTAGCCCACATTTTCAACTTAAAAAATATTTATTTTTATTTGTGCATGTTCATACATTCATGTTTCTGTGTGTGTACGTATGTGACACACACACATATATACATATCCACACATACATATATGTATATATGTATACACACACATGCATGTATATATGTTACAAATGTGAAGGTGCCCTCAGAAAGTAAAAAGGGGCATCAGATCCCCTGGAGCTGGAGTTACAGGCAGCTGTGAACCATTTGATACGGGTGCTTGCCACTGAATTTGGGTCATCTGGAAGAGCAGCAAGTTCTCTTAATGGCTGAGCCATTCATTGGTCTAGCTGCTTATATGGGAAATCTTTCGTCATGAAACAGGCTCTGAATAAAGGAGATGTCTAGTCTTTTCCACTGGTTATTGTGGCTGAACTCCATTGTTTTCAGAATGGGCAGTACTGGGTTCCCAGAGTTGTCTCTGTACTCTATAAGCACTTATCACATTGTAGGTCAGGTGTAACACTCAGTGTAAAGCACCTCTTTAGCATGTAAGACTTTAGGTACTTTCTGCACTGCAGAAGCCACAAGAATGTAACACAGTTTGTTTGTTTTGTTTTGTTTTGGATTTGGTTTTTTTTGAGACAGGGTTTCTCTAAATAGCCCTGGCTGTCCCGGAACTTACTCTGTAGACCAGGCTGGCCTCGAACTCAGAAATCCCCCTCCTCTGCCTCCCAGAGTGCTGGGTTTACAGGCGTGAGCCCCCACCACCTGGCAGAATGTAACACTGTTGCATGCAGTAACCATAGAACTGCTTGTGTCTCTGCTGATAGAGACATAGTAACAGAAACTCTGCTCCTGGTCTGTTGCAGTGCTCCCAGGCACTAGCCAGTGGCTGAGTGAATGTCCTCTAATTACTTACCTGCTCTTCTCCTTGATCCCAGGATCCAGATCCTTGAACTAGTGTGGGAATTGGGGATCAGGGCCCCATTTTTGGTTCCTTTATAACTATACCTACAACAAGTAGATGCTGACAGTTTTTAAGACTGCTTCTTGTTTTATTTCCCTGCTTTTTTCTCCCTGATCTGAGGGTTTTTTTTTTTGTTTGTTTTGTTTTGTTTTGTTTTTTATTTTCGAGACAGGGTTTCTCTGTGTAGCCCTGGCTGTCCTGGAACTCACTCTGTAGACCAGGCTGGCCTCGAACTCAGAAATCCGCCTGCCTCTGCCTCCCAAGTGCTGGGATTACAGGCATGCGCTACCACCACCCGGCTTTGTTTTTGTTTTTTTGTTTTTTTAATTATTATTATTATTATTATTATTATTATTTTATTTTTTTTTTTTACTGATCTGAGTTTTAAGAAAGGGGTAAGTTCTCTTCTTTTCTTTTCTTCTTCTCTTTTCCCTTCTTTTTTCTTTTTTTCTTCTTTTTCTTTTTTATTTTAACTTTTGTTAGTATTCTGTTCCTATTCCAGCATGGACCTTCCTGTTCTCCTTTGTCATTATTATCTGTCAGTTCATAGTCCTCTCTTTCTTCCTCTGTGTGTGTGTGTGCATCTGACAGGTGCTTATGCTTGTGAGGCAAACACTCCACCACTGAGCTAAATCTTGAACTGTTCTTAACTGTGTAGTAGATCCCGAGTTGCTCCTACCCCACCTTTGATTCTCAGGATTTGCTCTCCCCCTTTTGTTACTGTTTGGTTGTACGGTGCTGAGGAGCAAAGCCAAGCTCTGCATACTAGCTAGGCAAAGCGCGTCATTGCTGTCTGTGTCTGTGTCTGTGTCTGTGTCTGTCTGTGTCTGTCTGTGACTGTGTCTGTGACTGTGACTGTGTCTGTGTGTGCGTTCACCACCACAGGCTGGAAGAAGGTGTCTAATACCCAGAGTTACATGGAGTTGTGAGCCACATGATGTGGGCGCTGGGAGCTGAACTCCCGTCATCTAAAGAGCAGCAAGTGCTCTTACATCTTCAGCCCTCTTTGTTTGGTTTTTGAGACTGGGTCTCATGTAGCCCAGGCTGACCTCAAACTAACTATGTAACAAGGATTTCCATAGATTTCTGATCTTCTGGCCTTCACCTCACAATGCTGAGATTATAGGCATATGCCGGCACATCTTTCTTTCCTTCCTTTTCTTTTTGTTTTTGGTTTTTTTTTTGTTTGTTTGTTTTTTGTTTTTTGGTTTTTGGTTTTTTTGAGACAGGGTTTCTCTGTGTAGTCCTGGCTGTCCTGGAACTCACTCTGTAGACCAGGCTGGCCTCGAACTCAGAAATCCGCTTGCCTCTGCCTCCCAAGTGCTGGGATTACAGGCGTGCGCCACCATGCCCGGCTTCCTTCGTTTTCTTTAACGAATTCTTCAAGTGAAACACGTATTTGATTAACATGTTAGATGAGGTACTAGCTTAGATCCCCTGAGGCTGACTCTACAGTTGTGAACTGCAGAGTGGGTGCAGGGAATTGAACCCAAATTCTCTGTTGGGAATAGCCACTGCTTTAACCACTTGGCCACCTCTCCCACCTCCTAAATAAATTTTAAATTAATCATTCATATGTGATAGTTGGCTAATTTAAACTGCCTGGTAAATAGTGGTTCAATATATAATGTATTAGTGGATGAACGGATTAAGAATAAATAGGTCCGCCGGGCGGTGGTGGTGCACGCCTTTAATCCCAGCACTTGGGAGGCAGAGGCAGGTGGATTTCTGAGTTCGAGGCCAGCGTGGTCTACAGAGTGAGTTCCAGGACAGCTGGAACTACAGAGAAACCCTGTCTCAAAAAACCAAAAAAAAAAAAAAAAAAGAATAAGAAGGTCTTTAGTCTTCATCTTAGAATTTTAAGGACAACTATTCGGGATCTATCTGTTTCCTTTAGATTTTGTTTATTATGTGATATTGAGAATTGAACTGGGCATCGTGTACTGGGCAGTCATTCACTGTACCATGGAACAGCATCCCCACCCCTTTCTGTAGTTTTTACATTTGAAACAGTTTCGGTGGGTTGTTCAGGCTGGCCTTGACCTCATTTTGTAGCCTGGGTAGGCTTTGATCATGTGATTCTTCTACCTCAGCCTCCCAAGTTACAGGCATGAACTGCCAGGGCAAGCCTTTTCTTCTACGTGTACCTTAATGTGAAAGAGGCAGTAAATTCAGTGTGTTCTTAATTGTTTATATTAATTGTGTAATATCAGAAGTATTCTTTTAATTTTATGTTTGATATAATGGAGAATAGTAAGGACATCAATTATTTGAAAAGTTATCTATCTCAGTGGGTTTTTGTTAGTGTTGGCATTGTTAGGAATTGAGCACATGGTCTCACGTAACTATGAAACATGCTATAGTGCAGCTAACATACTGAGGCATTCCTTTCCCCATTTTAAAACTTAGTTTGAGACAGGGTCTTGCTAAGTTGCCCAAGCTGGCCTGGATGCCTGTGTGTGTCTATATGTACGTATGTCCTGCCTTCTGATTTTCTCTTAGAACAGACTCTTACTGCGTAGCCAATTGACCACTATCACCCTCTATAGAGCCGTCTGGCTGTCCTTGGACTTGATGGGCTCCTGCCTCTGCCATCGAGGTGTTGGGGTTACAGACGTATGCCAGTTCGTATCAATCAGTGATGCCTAAAGTCCACCACAAAATCTGCATGAATTCTCAGTACATGAGGCATATACTCTTTCAGGTGCTAGGATTCTTTTTTTTTTTTTTTTTCTCGAGACAGGGTTTCTCTGTGTAGCCCTGGCTGTCCTGGAACTCACTCTGTAGACCAGGCTGGCCTCGAACTCAGAAATCCGCCTGCCTCTGCCTCCCAAGTGCTGGGATTAAAGGCGTGCGCCACCACCGCCCGGCTCAGGTGCTAGGATTCTGTAGAGTGAGTTATTTATTTATTTTCATCAGTCGGGAGAAGTGACATAGTGTCTCCTACTGTAGCTCAGGCAACCCTCCAACTCTCAACAGTCCTCTGGTATCTGCCTCTGAAGTGCTGGGATTACAAGTGTGAGTTACCTCGCCTGGCTTCTATTGAGTCCTGTAAAATAGACATTTACTAAGGTTAGTCTGGGTCTAAATCTGTTCCCTCACTGCAGGTTCTTGGCTGGTGTGAAACACTTTTCTGCACCGAACTGACCCTCTTTGGCTTTACTTCATCTGATTTGACCTCTGTGGTGGCTTAGTGAAAATGTCCCCCCAGGTTCCTAGAGTGGCACTATTGGAGGGTGGCCTTGTTGGAGGAAGTGTGTTAACAGGGGTGGACTTTGAGGTTCCAGATGCTCAAACCAGGCCTAGCTTGGTCTCTCCTTTTGCTGCCCGTGGATCCAGATGTAGAATTCTTGGCTCCTTCTCTATTGCCATGTCTGGCTGTGCTGTCTCCATGCTTCCCACTATGATAATAGACTAAACCTCTGAACCTGTAAGCCAGCTGCAATGAAGTGTTTTCTGTTATAAGAGTGGGGGTTTGAATATGCTTGGTCCATGGGAAGTGGCACTGTTAGGAGGTGTGGCCTTTTTGGAGGAAGTCTGTCACAGTGCAAGTGGGCTTTGAGGATTCCTATGGTCAGGCTCCACTCATTGCGGAAGAGACCCTCCTCCTAGCTGCCTGCAGAAGACAGTCCTCCCCTTGCTGCCTTCTGATCAAGATGTAGAAATCTCAGCTCTTCCAGCACTATATCTGTCTGCCTGCGGCCATGCTTCCTATCACTGACAATAATGGACTGAACCTCTAAAACTGTAAACCAGCCCCAGTGAAATGTCTGCCTTGGTCATGATGTCTCTGCACAGCAATAGAAACCCAGAGAGATGGCTCAGTAGTTAAAAGTACTTCTGCTCTTAGAGAGGATCCAACCCTTACCCATACAGCCACTCACAAACACCTGGAACTCAAATCCAAGAGGTTCCAACACCCCTGTGGGCACCTGCAGTCCATCCATACTCATACAGATAGCACACACATAATTAAAATAATAAAAAGAAGTCTTTAAAAAAACAGAAACTGGAGCCGGGTGGTGGTGGCGCACGCCTTTAATCTCAGCGCTTGGGAGGCAGAGGCAGGCAGATTTGTGAATTCGAGGCCAGCCTGGTCTACAGAGTGAGTTCCAGGACAGGCAGGACTACACAGAGAAACCCTGTCTCTGGGGGAGGGGGAAACAGAAATAGCTGCCCCCTCCCACACTTGTGTTAAGATCATGGAGTGCAAAAACAATGAATGAGAAATAAATTGTCCAGTAATCAGTGTGGAGGGAATGCTCCTGCAGGCGTTTCCAAGCTCCTGTGAGGTCGGGGCGGGAGGGGCACTGCTTCCTGGAGGACACTTACTGTTGCAACAGGAAGAGGTCAGGAGTGAAGGAGCAAGCACTGTCATTCTATCTGCTTTACCTCACACAACAGAGAACCCTTTTGTGACCATGCTGGGGTGTGAGCACATGCAGTTCTCCAATGGACACAACCCAACCTCTCCTATTCAGTTGTGATCCCATCCACCAGAGATATTCAGATCCTTCAGGTCATGTAAGGATTCCGTCCCATAAGTTGCTTCAGATGCCAGTACCAAGTTAAGGTTTCTGACTTGTGCTTTGATTGACTATATCAGTGAATCCCATGACCCTTCTGCTTGGATGCAGACATTTGGTAGACAGCACACAGACTTGAGGAAACATTTATAATGAACAGTAGAAAGTCCATATGAGTAGCCAGATTCATAAGAGCAAGTGTGGGAAGGGTGGCCCCGTGTCTCCAGCAAATATACAGGATGGGATAGCTTTATGACAGCGTGTAGTATGGAAGGACCTCCACACCTCCTTTTTTTGAGACAGGGTCTCTGCTACCCAGGCTGGCCTCATACTCTCTGGTCATAGAGATCTTTCTGCCTTAATTTTTAGAATTCTGAGATTATGGGCATGAGCTACCACACCAGGCATTGGCATGATTTAAAGAAAACCTACCCACCTCCCTTCCTTTCTTCCTCCCTTTCTCCCCCCTTCCTTCCTTCCTTCTTTTTGTTTTTTGTTTTTTGTTCTTGTTTTTGTTTTTGTTTTTTTTTTGGTTTTTCAAGACAGGGTTTCTCTGTGTGGTCCTGGCTGTCCTGGAACTCACTCTGTAGACCAGGCTGGCCTCGAACCCAGAAATCCACCTGCCTCTGCCTCCCAAGTGCTGGGATTACAGGCGTGAGCCACCACACCTGGCTCCTTCTTTCTTTTGTGATGTGTGGGGTACCATATGCTATGGTGCACAAATGTGGAGGTCAGAGGATATCTTTGGTGAGTTGGTTTTCTTCTAAGCATGCGTGGCAAATGTTTTTACTTGATGATCCATCTCAGTAGCCCATCTTTCAGAATATTACTACCTCCAAAGACAAGGCAAACCCTTTAGCAGTTACTCTAGTACCCCAGCCACGAATCAACCTTTGGGTTTAGGTTTAGGTTTTCTTATTCTGACATTGTATATAGGTTAACTATACAGTACATGTATAATTAAAGCCTTCTGTGTTAGACTTCTTCTTCTTCTTCTTCTTCTTCTTCTTCTTCTTCTTCTTCTTCTTTTTTGTTTCTTGAGACAGGGTTTCTCTGTGTAGTCCTAGCTGTCCTGGAACTCACTCTGTAGACCAGGCTGGCCTCGAACTCAGAAATCCGCCTGCCTCTGCCTCCCAAGTGCTGGGATTACAGGCGTGCGCCACCACGCCCGGCTGTTGGTCTTCTTTGAAATAAAAAATTGTGTGTGGGTGATGGTGGTGATGGTGGTAAGTGACTTCAGGGCCTGATACATAGTAGACAGATGCTGTGTTCCAGTTCCAACATACAGTAATGTTTGTAAGGCTTATAGTACTTAGAACATGTTAGCAGCACTTTATTTTTTTAAGAATTATTTATTTTATATAAATAAGTATGTTGTAGCTGTCTTCAGACACACCAGAAGAAGGCATCAGATCCCATTACAGATGGTTGCGAGCCACCATGTGGTTGCTAGGAATTGAACTCAGAACCTCTGGAAGATTCCTAACCGATGAACCCTCTCTCCAGCCCCGCAGCACTTTATTTTTATGACCAAATCACATCCCATTGTATAGATAGTTGTATCCTGCTGGGTTGTCCTTTATCTGCTGATGGGATGGTTGTTTCCTTATTAGTCACTGTTCTGCTGTGAAGAGCCACTGCACAGCCAAGGCCACTCTTTAAAGGGGAAGCGATTAATTTGGGGCTTGTTTAGTTTCAGAGACTTAGTCACTGTCATGGTAAGAAGCATGGTGACACACATGGCACTGGAACAGTATCTGAGAGCTACATCTTGATCTTCAGGCCTCAGGAAGAGAGAAAGCTGGGCTGGCGTGGGCTTTTGAGATCTTAAAGCCCATTCCCTAGTGACACACTTCCTCCAACAAGGCCACACCTACTCTAACAAGGTCACTTAATCCTTCTAAAATAGTGCCACTCTCTAATTACTAAGCATTCAGATATCTTGAGTATATGGGAACATTCTTTTGACCGGGTTTCTCTGTGTAGCCCTGGCTGTCCTGGAACTCACTCTGTAGACCAGGCTGGCCTGGAATTTAGAAATCCGCCTGCCTCTGCCTCCCAAGTGCTGGGATTAAAGGCGTGCGCCACCACCACCACCCCACCCCGCATATGGGAACATTCTTATTCAAACTCCCACATTCCACTCCCTGGCCTCCATAAGTGTATAGCCATATTATAATTAATACAACTTCAAAAGTCCCTCTGTGCTCTGTTTCAAGAGTTTTAAAAGTCCAGAGTTCAGCCAGTGGCACATGTCTTTAATCCCAGCTCTGGGGAAAGAGGCAGGTGAATCTCTGAGTTCTAGGACAACCAGGGCTTCACAGAGAAACCCTGTCTTGAACACACACACACACACACACACACACACACACACACGGCCAAAGTTCAAAGTCTCTTCTCTGAGACCCATGGGATTCTCTTAACTGTAAGCCTCTATAAAATCAAAAGAAAAAAGTAGATTACATACTTACAACATACAATGACACATGACCATTCATGGGAGGAAAGGAAGTGTTGGGATAATTTTAAAGGGGATATATATATTTTTTTTAATTCCAACTAGCTTCCAAATAAATGGGACAGAGACTATAAGATTTATTTTCTCAAGCTTTACAGCACAATAGCTGAACAGTATTAATGTATTTTAATCCTCTAAACTAATCTGGCTACCTCCCTGCCAAAATCCCCTATATTCTTGCATTTTAGTATTAGTCTGGCTCTCTCCGCCCCAGGTGTATTCCCATGGTATCTCCTTGACCCTTTCCTCATGGAGAATATCCTCCCCCCCCTTCCCTGGCTGGGATCAGAGGAATCTCTTCTCTGCTCAGCCATTGGCTGATCAGCTTTTATTGACATGTCACAGAATAAATGTTTATACAACATTGAGTCAGGAGATACTTAGAATAAGCCTTAAAATGTCATGTCTGGATTGCATCCAGATACAGGGGTATAGAAATCGGCATTTGTATAATACAAGCATAATCTTTACGCAGCGCACAAAGACTTAGTGAGGAAATATGGGGCAAAGCAAGACTGAAACCAGCAGGGCAAACTTGAAAATCTGCATCCCTATGTCGGAAATCAAAATGATCTTCAGTTCTCCTTGGCAAGTATTAAACGAATCTGACATCTCCATGTTCTTGGAGTCTGCAATGAAATCCAGGTTTCATCTTCACAGTCTCATCCAGTGGTCTCTCTAGGCCTCCATGCATAGGGACATTCCTGATACACACAGGGACTCTCCTTAGCCAAGGAGGGAGATTCCATAACCCTTTCTTGTATCCTTGACTCCAAAGCCAGAACCAGGTGGCCAAAGCTGCCCAAGTTCAGCTGCTTGATGGGGCTGGAACTTGGCCGCTCTTCAGTTACATCCGCACCAGGTTTAAGTCCACAAATTCTTTTTATTTAATTTAATTAAATAAAAAGATTAATAGTTTATCTATTTATTTGTTTGTTTTTCAGACAGGGCTTCTTATTTATTTGTTTGTTTTTCAGACAGGGTTTCTTATTTATTTATTTATTTATTTATTTATTTATTGAGACAGGGTTTCTCTGTATGGCCCTGGCTGTCCTGGAACTCACTCTGTAGACCAGGCTAGCCTCCAACTCAGAAATCCACCCGCCTCTGCCTCCCAAGTGCTGCGCCACCACCGCCCGACCACAAATTCTTTAGATCCATAAATTCACAAACTGGAGGCTTAGCTGAGTTGGGTCTTCCCCTGAGATCACCACTCCCTTTTATTGCATTCAGCCTCTGGCTTTTCTTTAAACTTTTTATTTCCTTGAGTATTGAACTTAGCTCCATTACACTTCCTGGTGCTCCTTTTTTCCTCAAATTGAACATTTTGTATTTCTTCTTGCCTCACTTGCTCCTTTTAACTGTATAGATTAGACAGATCTATAGGAAAAGGACAAAAAGCAGCCACGTGGTTTTTTTTTTTTTTTTTTTTTTTTTTTTTTTTTTGGTCAGGATATCACAAGAATGGTCTCTGGGATTAGAGGCATCGGTCTTCTGAGTGCTATTTGCTAACTCTTCCTCTCTGAAATTTCTTAAGCTTTCTGCAGTCCTTCATGCCCCTATTTGGATGACCCATTAAGCCCTACTTAAAGGATCCAACTGCTTTCTAGTTTAAATCCCAGAGTCTTGCAGATTCCTCCAACAAACAGCATGGTAGTATTGCTGTCAGCGATACCCCAATCTGATACCAACTTCTGTCTTAGTCATTGCTCTGTTATTCTGAAGAGACACGATGACCAAGGAAGCATTTCATTGAGGACTTGGCTGTAGTCTTAGATACTCAGTCCATTATTATAATGTGAGGGAGCATGGGAATACCACAGATATAAGTAATACTGCTCTGAACATCTGTGTAAAGCGACTGCAGTCTAAGGGAATTGCCAGACCATATGATAACTTTAAAGTGTAGACAGCAGGGATAGTAGCTGTGTGAGTTAGTATCCCACAAGCATGCTGGCTTGTTACTGTACCTCTATTTTGTTTTAACCATCCTGGTTGGTGTGTTTCTTTTACTGTTTTAGTTTTCGTTTCCCATTCTTTAGTGGCTATTATGTTGAATAAATGTCTGATTTTAGATTTATTTATTTATTTACTTTTTAAATGTATTTATTTTATGTATGTGAGTACACTGTCACTGTCTTCAGACACACCAGAAGAGGGCATCAGATCCCATTACAGATGGTTGTGAGCCACCATGTGGTTGCTGGGAATTGAACTCAGGACCTTCAAAAGAGCAGTCAGTGCTCTTAACCGCTGAGCCATCTCTCTAGCCCTAGATTTATTTTTATTTACATGTATGTACGTGTCTGTGTGAGCCTGTGCATGTGTATGTGTGTGCAGGTACAAGTGCCTTTGCCTGTATGGTACCAGAAGAAGGCCTGAGATTGCTCAGAGCTGGAGTCCTGGTGTTTCTGGTACATTTCTTGTTCTATGTGCTGAACCAGTCTTCATGGTTGCACAGTTCTCTTACCTATTGAGCCATTTATACAGCCCCAAATTAATATCTTTTCAAGTCATTATTAACATGTATGCTTTATTTTTAAAGACAGGTTCCTCTATTTAATAGCCCTGGCTGACCTGGAACTCACTTTGTAGACCAGGCTGACCTCCATTTCCCAGAGATCCACCTGCCTCTGCCTCCCAAGTGCTGGGATTAAAGCAGTGCTTCTCAACCTCACTAATACCTTCCTCAGGTTGTGGCCACTTCAACGATAAAATTATTTTCAGCGCTACTTCATAACTAATTTTGCTACTGTTAGGAGTAGTAACTGTGTTTTCCTATAGACTTAGTCAATCCATGTGAAAGGGTCCTTTGACCTTCAAAGGGGTCATGACCCACTACTTGAGAACTGCCAGATAAAAGGCATGTGCCACCCTGCTAGGCCCATGTATGCTTTCTTTTCTCTATTTTTTTTTATAGATTTATTTATTTAATGTATATGAGGGCTCTATCTGCATGTGTCCTTGCATGCCTGAAGAGAGCACCAGATCACATTATCTTAATATGACTTTTAAGATCCTTCTGCTTTGTTTGCTTGCTTGTTTCAAGACATAGTTGCTCTGTGTAACCCTGGTTGTCCTGGAACTAGCTCTGTAGATCAGGATGGCCTCAAACCCACAGAGATCCTCCTGTCTCTGCCTCCCAAGTGCTGGGTTTAAAGATGTGTGTCTGGATGGCTGGTCTCCTTATTTTGATTTTTTTCAATACAGAGTCTCACTGTATCCTAGGTTATCTTGAAATTTACAATCCTCCTGCATCAGTCTTCTGAGTGCTATACTTGCTCCCTGCTCCTGGGTATTGAACTCAATATCTTTTGTAGGAATCACACTCTTAGTTGTGTGTGTGTGTGTGTGTGTGTGTGTGTTGTATGTATGTATGTATTGTTATATTTGTTTGCAAGGCTAATTTTTCTCCTGTCTCTTCTGAAGGTCCTGTCCAGAATACACTGATGTCTTCACAAGTGTCATCAAGCCAAGGATACGAGTCCCAACTGCCAGGATCCTACCCTCGTCCGATGCCAGCAAAGACTTTGAATCCATTCTCTGCACAGTCGAACTATGGTGGTTCTCAGGGATCTGGGCAGACTCTTAATAGTCCACATGTGACTTCCAGTGCAGTACCACCTTCACTTCATAGTGGTCCTGTTCCCCGAATGCCACTACCTACTTCTCAGAGCCCAGCTGCTGCACCAATGCCTTCTGGTAGCTTTCTTCCTGGAGCCAACCCACCCCAACCTTTGAATTGGCAATATAACTATCCATCCACAGGACCACAGACTAATCATTTTCCTCATGTAGCTCAACCAACTATACCTGGGAATACAAATTTAACAGCAGATCATCAGTATGTTTCTTCTGGAGACCCTGCACTTCAAACCAGCTTCAAAAAGCCAGGTACTCATGGAGGAATGTTTGAAATGTAGAAATGGAAAACTTGCTTTTTTAGATTTGGACTTAATATTTACAGCCTTGAGCCTTATAGAAAACAAATGGTTTTTGGTTTTTGGTTTTTTGTTTGTTTTTTTGTTTTTGTTGTTGTTGTTGTTGTTTTCTAGACAGGGTGTCTCTGTGTAGCCCTGGCTGTCCTGGAACTCACTCTGTAGACCAGGCTGGCCTCGAACTCAGAAATCCACCTGCCTCTACCTCCCAAGTGCTGGGATTAAAGGCGTGCGCCACCACCGCCTCGCTGTTTTTTGTTTTTTTTAAATCAAGTCTTTAAGTGAGTTTCTTCTCATACTTTGACTTAATAGATTGTTTACATTCCTGAGCGGTTGCTGCTTTTGCTTTGTAGGTATTTTGTTTTTCTTTTTTTGTCAGGAGACAAGATGTTGTTAGTCACCTATGATGAACTGTAACTCCTAGACTCCAGGAACTTATATTTTTGTGCTGTCACTTTCACAGGACTGAAAGATGATGGATGTGGTAGCACACGCCTTCTTAAATCCCAGCACTTGGGGTATACACACATGCAAAACAGGTTTGGCGGTGTCCTAGAAAATAACTATTTAATGAAAGTTACTCCTAGTTATTAATGGAAATTAATTTCAAATAATTGCCATTAGTCACAGTGAGAATAAATAGAACTGGGGTCTAACAGTTGTTCTCAGATTAGTTTGTCTCTCTTTTTCTTTTCTGTCTTCTCTTTGAGGAGACAGGTTGTTCTGGAGTTTGGGTCAGTCTTGTCCTAGAGTTTACTAAACAGCTAAAGACTTTGAACTCAGCACCTGCCTTTACCTCCACAATGTAGTGATTACAGACATGCACTACCCAACCCAGGGAGATGGAAATGTGCTAAGTCACAGATATGTGCTCTACAATCACTAGGACCCTAGTCAGTCTCTAGAACTGCCCATCCTACCCCCCCCCCATAACGATTACTTTTAGCAGGTAACAAGCTATATGGTTGATGGAAAATATCTGTTTATAGTTAAGGGAATATGAATAAAAGATAGCTATTAATACTAGCTCTTCATTTGGAAATTGTTACTGGCTCATTTTCTCAGAGTATGTGCTGAGAACAAACCTGAAAACCTCAGGTTGACGAGGCGGCTCAGTGGGCAGACGTGCTGATCCAGGCTTGACATCTGAGTTTCGTTGCCCGAACAGTTGGCAGTGGAAAGGTTAACTCCAGAAAGTTGTCTCTGACCTCCATGCAGGTGCGGCATGTGGCCCTGTGCCCCCTCACATTTTACATACACATACACACAATAATGAAGTGTTCTGGGCATGGTGGCACATGGCTGTGACCCCTGCACATGGGAAACAAGGCAGGAGGACCAAGGCTTGCTGGGGCTACACAGTGCTTAGGAGGAGTGCATATTGCTTTTTTTTTTTTTTTTTTTTTTTTTTTTTTTTTTTTTTTAAGTATATGAGTACACTGTAGCTGTCCTCAAACACACCAGAGGAGGACATCAGATCCTATTCACAGATGTTTGTGAGCCACCATGTGGTTGCTGGGAATTGAACTCAGGACCTCTGGAAGAGCAGCCAGTGCTCCTAATTGCTGAGCCATCTCTCCAGCCCACATATTGCTTTTGCAGAGGACCTGAGTCAGTTCCCAGCACTCAGGTGGGGCGTCTCTGGAGGGTCTAATACCCTCTTTTGGACTCTACAAGCATAACACTCAAGTGTCAAACAGACCTTAAAAAAAAGAAGAAAGAAAAAAAAAACCCACAAAAATCAAAAGGGATGCATTAGCCAGGGTCCATGTGACACCAGTTTTCTAGTAAACTATTTACACACATTTTGTTATTTAATCATCACTGCAAAACAGAGTTGGATATGATGGGATTTATCTATAAGTCCTCTTTTGGGGAGCTGAGGTAGGAAGATAATGAATGTCAGGCCAGACAGGGCTCTGTGAAAGGTCTTAAAGACAAATGGTTTCATAGCAGCTTCTTCCCGCTGAGAAATGCAAAGCTTGGGTTATTTGCTCAGTGCACACAAACAGTTTGGGAAGGCACACTGTGTGGGAACTATCTCGGGGCCGGGAGATGGCCCAGCTATTGAGAGTGCTTGCTGTGCAGGTCCGAGGGCGGTTGTGGAGAGCTTAGTACTCATGCAACGAGCCAAGCAGTCTGGGACGCCTGAAGCTACAGCTCTGTGGGGCCAGTGCCCTCTTCAGACATTGGACACTTGCACAAATGTGGACATACACAAGCACAATTAACAGTAAAAATAAATCTAAGAAAATGGAAAATGATTTCAACTACCTTTTCAGTTGCTCAAAAGGCTTAGGCAGGAAGATGACCCGTCTTGGAGGGGCTCATCCTAGGAAACATCTCAATAAAACAGTCAACTACAGCACTCAGGAGGCAAAGGCAGGTGTATCTCTGTAAGTGGAAGATTAGCTTGATCTATACAGTGAGTTCCAGGCCAGCCAGGACTACAAAGTGAGATCCTGTCTCAAAAATAAATATATAAATGTAAGTACAGCCTTGGTGATAAGGGTACATGACCAATAACCTACAATTTCCTTGACCTGTAGGAAGCACTAGGGTAGAACACTTTAACTCCAGCATAGATGTGGTTAGAAAAACATAAAAAAAGTCCTTAAACTTTGAACATTCCTATACAAAAGAAGGGGTTGGGAACGTAGGTATGGTAGCACACCGTGTCAGCTGAAGCAGGAAATCATAGCTTAAGGCCAGCCTGCTAAGACTGTATCTCCACAGAGAGAAAGAGAATGTGGGCGGGCTGTGTAAACTATGAATACGAAACTAAAATAAGTGTATGGTTCCTGAATAATCCCAGCTTTCATTTCTGTGTTCTCAACTTGTACTTGAGAATCTGAAACTAAAAACTCTACTATCAAGCTGGGTGTGGCAGTGTACTTGTAATACTGGTAACTTGGAGGTAAGCCAGGAGACTGCCATGACTTTAAAGCCAACCTAGGGTACCGAATGAGGTCCTGTCTCAAACATGCCTGTGCACGCGCACACTTTAGAGATAGCACACTGGGTTAAGAAGCACTGTCTACCCATGCTAGTAACTTACGTACTATCTCCAGTAACATACATAGTAAACAACTGTCATTAAATTGTTTTAAATGGCTAGAAGTGGTGGCGAGCCCCTTTAATACAAGAGGCAGGCTGACCTCTGAGTTTGACGCTAGCTTTGCCTATACAGTGAGCTTCAGCCCAGCCCAAGTTACCCAGTGAGGCCCTATCTCTATATACAAACACACACATTTACAAAAAGAAGAAATAAAGAAAGAAGGACTCAGGTTGTCAGGCCTGTCACCAAGCACCTTTCCGTCTCACTGGTCCATGTCTTCAGAGGACAAAACAAAGTGGACTGGAGTGATTGCTCAGTGGGTAGGGGTGCTTTCTGCTCTTCCATCCAGAGAACTGAGTTTGGGTTCCAGCACCCTTGTTAACTGGTTCACACCACGGGGAGCTCTAGCTCCAGAAGATCTGGTGCCCTCTTTTGAACTCTGCAGGCATATGCACACACTCGTCTCACACACATAGACCTAAGTAAAAACATAAAACGAATGTAAAAGAAAACACACACAAGAAAGCCTGTGTTTGTCACACCGGTTTCTAATCCTCACGTTCTATGTTCTGTTTTTTTCTGCCTTGTTTCACCGCACTTTAGTTAGCTTTAGGCCTCTGACGCTCTGTATTATAAATCGGGGCTGATAAACTGTACTTGCCTGGCACGTGCCAGGCTCTGGAGTCATTCCCCAGCAGTGAAGAAACAGGAATTACTCAGTCTCTTTTATGACCTGGATTGGTGGTGCACACTTTTTTTTTTAAAGATTTATTTATTTATTATAGGTAATTACACTGTAGCTGTCTTCAGACACTCCATAAGAGGGAGTCAGATCTCATTACGAATGGTTGTAAGCCACCATGTGGTTGCTGGGATTTGAACTCAGGACCTTCCGAAGAGCAGTCAAGTGCTCTTAACCACTGAGCCATCTCTCCAGTCCGGTGGTGCACACTTTTAATTCCAGTATTTTTGAGGCAGAGGCAAGTGCATCTCTTGAAAATTCTAGCACAGCCAGGGCTACATAGAGAAACCTGTTTTGAAAGCTTTTTTTTAAAATCTCTCATGAAATATAACATTATGAGTTTAGAAATGTTCTAAAAGATATGAAAAGCAACTGTAAGCTAGCTTGGTTTTTTGTTGTTGTTGGGTTTTGGTTTTGTTTTGTTTTGTTTTGTTTTTCCCCAGACAGGGTTTCTCTGCGTAGCCCTGGCTGTCCTGGAACTCACTCTATAGACCAGGTTGGCCTCGAACTCAGAAATCCACCTGCCTCTGCCTCCCAAGTGCTGGGATTACAGGCGTGCCCCACTACCACCCGGCTTGTTGGTTTTTTTTGTTTTGTTTTGCTTTTAGTTTTTTGAGACAGGGTTTTTCTGTGTAGCCCTGGCTGTCCTGGAACTCACGCTGTAGACCAAATTGGCCTCGAACTCAGAAATCCACCTGCCTCTGCCTCCCAAGTGCTGGGATTAAAGGCGTGTGCCACCACTGCCCGGTGTTGTTGTTGGTTTTAATTTCTTGTTTTGTTTTCAAGACAGGGTTTCTCTGTGTAACCTAGACTATTCTGGAACTCACTCTGTAGACCATGCTGGCCTTGAACTCATAGTGATTACCTGCCTCTGCCTCTCAAGTGCTGAGATTAAAGGTATAAACCACTACCACCTGGCTTTAAATACAAATCTTTTTCTGTTCTAACTTGTGTTTTGTTAAACATTAAGTCATTGAAACTTTGTGGTTAGACCTTTTTTGGTTCCAGACATTCTTTTAATGCTGAGTTGGCAATGCACCTTGCCCCGTGTTCTTTTGAATTGTGTGATTGTCATAAATGTATGCCTGTTTTCTCGATAAGGGAGTAGCTGGGCAGCAATCTTATCTTTACCTTCCCAGTGCTACACTGATTAATCCTTGCTAAGACCAATAAGGTTTATTAATAACAAAGGTTTTTCCATTGGTTCTGGAGAATTTAACAGTATTAAGATGACTTTTTCAAATTTTTTATATTTGGCTAAATTTGTTCCTTTGGTTCTTTTTTTTCCCCCTCCCCCAGACAGGGTTTCTCTGTGTAGCCCTGGCTGTCCTGGAACTCACTCTGTAGACCAGGCTGGCCTCGAACTCAGAAATCCCGCCTGCCTCTACCTCCCAAGTGCTGGGATTAAAGGCGTGCGCCACCACCGCCGCCCAGCTTCTTTGGTTCTATAAAATACAGGTGTACTATAAGTAAAATGTATTAATTATGTCAGTAATAAGTATAAAAACAATGAGGTTTTATTTTGGTTTGGTTTTGCTTTTGTTTTTAAGTCTTGGAACCAGGTGTGGGGGTACATGCCTGATAACCCCAGCACATGCGGTACCGTGGCTGCACAGTGGTCAGAGCATAGGCTGCTCTCACCGAGAGGCCCTAGGGATGGCCCCTGGCACCCACACTGGTAGCTCACAGCTGTCATCCCAGCGCCACGAGATCTGATGCACTTTTATAATCTCTGGGCACTGCATGTATTCGCTTTACAAACATACATACAGGTAAAAACACCCATACAATACAATACAATACAATACAATACAATACAATACAATACAATACAATACAATACAATACAATATATTTTAAAAAACAACCCAGTCCTCAGGAGGCTGAGGTAGGAGGATCATGAGTTCAAAACTATATAGTTCGACTTTGTCTCAAGACACTGGAGCAGAGAGAGCTGAGAGTAGAGCTCAGCTGGTGGAGTGTGTGCTTATCTAAGCTCTGTGCCTTCAGTTCACAGAACCACAAACCAGGCATGACCGCTTGCACTCAGGAGGTAGAGGCAGGAGGATCAAGGTCATTGTCAGCCACAATTACTTGAGTTCATCTGTGCTATATGAGGCCCTGTTTCAGACAGACAGACAGACAGACAGACCAAAGAGCTGGAGTGGTGACTCCATGGCTAAGAGTGTTCTTACCAAGGACTTGAGATCAAGTCCCACCACCCACATAGTACTCAAAACTGCTATAACTCCAGCTTCCGGGGATCCATGTCTTCTGGTTCTTACCATCACCACATACATATGGTGAATATACATTCACTCTTAAGCACACACATATTCACATAACTAAATAAATCTTAAACTTTAGATTTTTGTGCATGAGTGTTTTGCCTACATGTATGTAAGTGCATTATATGCTTGCCTTGCATCGTGCCAGAAGTCAGCATTGCAGTCCTGAAACAGAAGTTATAGACGGCCGGGCGGTGGTGGCGCACGCCTTTAATCCCAGCACTTGGGAGGCAGAGGCAGGTGGATTTCTTTCTTTCTTTTTTTTTTTTTTTTTCCGTTTTTTGAGACGGGGTTTCTCTGTGTAGCTCCAGCTGTCCTGGAACTCACACTGTAGACCAGACTGGCCTCTGAACTCAGAAATCCGCCTGCCTCTGCCTCTCAAGTGCTGGCATTATAGGCATGCGCCACCCGGCGGCAGGTGGATTTCTGAGTTCGAGGCCAGCCTGGTCTACAGAGCTAGTTCCAGGACAGCCAGGGCTATACAGAGAAACCCTATCTCGAGAAAAAAAAAAAAAAAAAGAAAGAAAGAAAGAAAAAAAAAGTTATAGATGGTGGTAAAAACCTGGCATGTGTTCCGGAAATCAAGCACCCGTCATCTGCAACGCTCTATTTGTTCAGTGTGTGAGTGTACGAGTGTCATGGTGTGCATGTGAACGTCAGAGGATAACTTGAAGAAGTTGGCTCTCTCCTTTTCTTTTTTAGAGGTTTATATATTTTATATGAGTACACTGTAGGTGTCTTTCAGACACTCCAGAAGAGGGCGTCAGATCTCGTTATTTAATATGATAAAATTGGCAAATTTTATTCATTTTAATTTATTCTTATTATTTCTTATGGCCTCTTAAAGTTTTTTGTGATTAGATAATGAGGAAGATAATCAGAATATTCTGTTACCCTAGAAGTGATTTGGTGCTAGTGTGTGTGTGTGTGTGTGTGTGTGTGCGCGCGCGCGCGCACACGCGTTCTATAGGAACGAGGTCTTACTATGTAACCCAGGCTGGCTTCTAGCTTGCTGACTGATCTTCTTGTCTCAACCTTCTGAATGCTGAGATTATGGGTGGCTTGTTTATTTTTATTGCTTTAAGAACTGACAGATATGAAGAGTTAGAAAATGTAGACTCTGCACATAGAATTACAAACTCAAGAAGGTAGTGTATTTCTATTAATTTATTGATGGCTATTTTTATTAAAATGTTGATTTAGAAGTCTACTTGGTTTTAGTAAAGATTGTTTGGAACCTTTGTCTTAAGTTCTTACATGACAAGAAAAACCCATGTTTCCATAGGTTCTGCACTTCCCTTACAGACTCCACCTCTGCCTCCCACTTTTCAGCCAGGAGCTCCTCCTGGGCCCCCTCCCACTGGAGGCCCGCCTCCCAGTAGGGGCGCCATGCCCCAGAAAACACCTCCTCAGGCTGCTTTTCCACCATCGGTGAACTCAGCTGCCAGTCAAGAGGGTAAGTGGATGAAAGGCAAAGCCCTGTTCAGAATCTCAGTTCGGGGCAGAAAGGGAGTGAGGATGTGGTCTGGATCCCATGCCTTAGGATTATGTTTCTAGAATACATTCTTGTTAGAATATTTTAGAATCGGGCAATGGTGGCACACGCCTTTAATCCCAGCACTTGGGAGGCAGAGGCAGGTGGATTTCTGAGTTCTAAGCCAGCCTGGTCTACAGAGTGAATTCCGGGGCAGCCAGGGCTACACAGAGAAAACCCTGTATGTGTGTGTGGGGGGGGGGGGGGGGGGATTGTGGGGGGGGATTTAGAGTCCTTCTTCAATCGGTGGGGGGGAAAGGTTCTTTCCAAGGCTCATGTTTCTTTTCCATAAAGTTACAGCTACATCTGAGTTATTTGAAAGATTTGTATATTTGGTGGCACACATGTACCTATAATCCCAGCAATTAAGTGTCTGACTCAGAGGCTAGCATAAGGTGCATGATGATATCCCATCTCAAAAAGCACAATTTAAAAGGCTTGTGTTTTACTTTATTTTATTTATTTTTGTTTGTTGTTTTGCAGTGCTGAGCAGCAGACCCAGGTTCTTGTGTGTTAACGTTAGGCAAACCCCCTACTGTTGTGCTGCAGACAGCCAGCAGCTTCCTTTAAACACACACACACCTTCCTTCTTTCATTCTGTGTTTGTATAAGTGTACCCGAATGTATGTGTGCACCACATGCATGTCTCGTGCCCAGATAGGCCAGAAGCCCTTCAAGTTCTTTACAGCTGGAGTTATAGGCAGATTTGAGCCGCTAGGTGGGTGCTGGGAATTGAACCCAGGGGCTTGTGTGTGCTAAGCAATCTTTCAACCACTAAGCTATATTCCTAGCTCTTCTCCTGACAGCATTTACATTTTTATTTTCAAATTTGAGCTTTTTAAAATTACTATTTAAGGTACATATTTATAGAGTGTGATGGTTTGATAGATGTGTAATATGTGATGACCCATTTAGTAAGAATAATTATATAGTTAGGATACCTGCCATCTCAAATGCTTGACATTTCTTTGCGTGGTGAACATTTATAAGCATCTCTTCTAAACCAGGCCTGCTGCTGCATGCCTATCTGCATGTGGTAGCTGAAGCAGGAAGATCTTAAATTTGAAGCCAGCTTGGGCTGTATAGTGAGAGCTTGTCTCAAAATTAAACAAAAGCCTTCAAGATATTCTGAAACATTGTAATTGTTTTTAACATAGTCACCCTTATATTTTGTAGAATTCTAGAAATTGTCCTAACACTAATTTTGTACTTGTTACCTCTGCTAACATCATCTGGTTACAGTTCTCCTCTTTCATTCTTTGAGATAGCTCTTTTAGTCTCTGTGTATGAATGAGAGTATTCAGGTGTATACCAGTCCTCTTTCTGTGCCTGGCTTATGTCATTTAACATAGTATTCTCCTAACAGTTATGGCCAATACTTCACTGCAGTTTCTTTATCTGTTTATTCATTGCTACGCATGTTAAGTTCATCTCATATCTTGGCTATTACGTGGATTGTTCAGTAAATCAGAACTCAGGCATCTTTTTGATACTAATTACAGCATTCCTAATTTTTGTTGTTTGAGGCACTTGGATACTTTTGTGTAATAGTGCACTGTTTCACATTCCCAGTAGCAGTATGGAAGAAGAGTCCTACTTCCCCAGGTCTTTGTCAGCATTTGCTTGTTTGGGAGTTTTGCTGTTTGCATGTATCTTTCTGTACCTTTCTGATGGGTTCTCACGTAGTCCTTACTAGCTAGCTTCACTGTTTAGCCAAGGATGACCTCAAAGTCTTCATCTTCCTGTCTCCACCTCCCAAGTGCTAGGATTAGAGATGTGTTCAATAGTCTTTTATTACATTTGTGTGTGTGTTGAGTATAACTTGGAGGAGCTGGTTCTTTCTGTCCAGCATGTGTCCTAGTGGTGAACTCAGTTCATCAGTCAGGCTTGAACTGAACCATCAGACACCTGGAAAGATTTACTTTCATTATTTCTCTGTATGTGTCTATGTGTGGGTATGTGCACATGTGTGCAGTGCCCCCGGACACAAGACAAGAGTACCAGATCCCCCCCTCTGGAGTTGGAGTCACAGGTATTTATGACAAAGTTCTGGGAACCCAGTTCAGGTTCTCGAGAAGTGCTCTTAGTCACTGCACAGTCTCTCTAACTAGATTTGTTGTGTTTGTATTGGTTTCGTTTTTGAGATGGGGTTTCACAATGTACTGGAACTCACTATGTAAACCAGGCTGGCCTCTAACTCACAGAGGTCTGCCTGCTTCCTGCCTTCCCAGTGTTTAGGATTAAAGGCGTATTCTAAAGGCATGTGCCACAGTACCTTGTAACATTTGACTTTTTTTGTTTGTTTGTTTTTTGTTTTTTTCAAGACAGGGTTTCTCTGTGTAGCCCTTGCTGTCCTGGAACTCACTCTAGACCAGGCTGGCCTCGAACTCAGAAATTTGCCTGCCACTGCCTCCCAAGTGCTGGGATTACAGGCGTGCGCCACTACTGCCCGGCAACATTTGACATTTTTTTTTTTTTTTTTTTTTTTTTTTTTGGTTTTTCGAGACAGGGTTTCTCTGTGTAGCCCTGGCTGTCCTGGAACTCACTCTGTAGACCAGGCTGGCCTCGAACTCAGAAATCCGCCTGCCTCTGCCTCCCAAGTGCTGGGATTAAAGGCGTGCGCCACCACGCCCGGCAATAAGTTCCCGGCTGCTTGGAGATGCCGGGGATTGAACCCGGACATTTTTGATAGGCCGAAATTTAAATTTTTTTTAAAGGTTATCTAAATTTTTAGATAGTAGTTCATTTCTTGAAGAAACTATAGCATTTATTCTTATTTCAATCTCGTTGATGAATTTTCTTTTAGGTATTGCGTCAAATGCCAATAATGGATCTATGGTGGCTCACAGTACTTATGATGAAATTGAAGGAGGCGGCTTCTTGGGTGAGATGCTATGAGTGTGTCTCTTCTCTCACTATAGAAGTAACGTGTGTTCGTTGTAGGGAACGCAGAGGAGAAAGTTTATGCTGCGCACTGTGAACTCTGGGTACAGTTTTACTTGCAGATGTTGGGCTTCTTCATCCGAACTGGAGCTCTGGGCTTCAGGTGCTACTTTAATCTGTGATACATATTTAAATTCATGTTCCCAAGTCCCTAAGTGTAACTTAGGATGTATTCGGAAGTTTTTTAAATGAAAATTTAGTTTGAATATAAAATGTATTATATAATATGGAAGTGAATTAACCATGCTAAACTTGTCTGTATGTTTATGGCTGTAGTCTACGTTAACTGGATTGAGATCATGCTCTTGTTACTAATGATTATTTCTCTTTAAGTTGATAAATGAAACAGTAATCCAAAAACTGAAGTTATAATTCTCATAATCTAATTGATCTTTACTGTGATTTTAAGTATCTGGAACATAAGCTAGAACTTAAAAGTTCCCTTGTTTCTAGCAACACCACAGCTTGTTAGTCAGAACCCTAAAACAAGCCGAAGTGTGGGCTCTGCCTACCCCTCCCTGCCGCCGGGCTACCAGAACAGCGCTCCACCTATGGCTGGAATGTCACCGCCCTCCTTCGGTTACCCAAGCGGCCCCCAGGCCTTTAATCAGGTAAACTTTTTTTTTTAATATATTTTTTTACCTTTTCGCTCAAAATATAAACATGAAGAAAGTTTTAAACGGTATTTTGAATATTTTATAATCATTTAGAATAACAATATTTCATAATGCTTCTGTACTTGCATATTTCTCTAGCCCCTAGCCGAGCCCTACCGACATACAAAAGTTACTCACTTCAAAACTGTCTGTAGACTCCCTTAGGTGCTAATCATTTAACTGCAAGCATGAGTGGATTAAGTCTACATCCAGAGGGTCTAAGAGCTGTCAATCTTCTTCAAGAAAGGAACATGCTTCCTTCGACACCATTGCAGCCTCCAGTCCCAAATTTGCTTGAAGACATCCAGAAACTCAACTGTAACCCAGAGTAAGGCTTCAAATACTGTTTTTGGTAAACATGGCAGTATCCGTGCTCTTGGGTTGTCTGGTGTGCTTTTTTTAGGTGTTGTGAATCAGAGGTCCAGGTATACTGTTTAACACAGGACTCTGTCATTGCTTACCTGAAATTTGCATGTTCTAGAATAAGGAATGGAGTTGGCTGTCCCTTACAGGGTGCATTCTGCTTCCTCGGTCTGCCCATTTTCTGAACTGCCCTGTGTTCTTAGCATGCTCTCCCGAACACTTTGCATTTCCTTACTGTTCTCTGAGGCTTTCTCCCAGCCATACTACTCCTTATCCACCCTGTGTGGCCACTGAGCCAGCTGTCATGGCAGCTTATAGAGTTACGGCTTGCCTGGCCTGGTGTTCTCTTTCAACTGGAACTTAAAAAGAAAAGGGGAGGGAGGAAGAGAGCGAGTTTATGTCCCTTGAATTTGCTTGTTGCTTTTATTAGCTTGAATACGATTTTTATATCTATATTCCAAAGAACAGGGTTTAGGTTTGTTTGTTTGTTTGTTTGTTTGTTTGTTTTGAGACAGGGTTCTGTGTGTAGCCTCTCTGTCCTGAAACTCTGTAGACAAGGCTGGCCTCAAACTCACTAAGATCTGACTGCCTCTGCCTCCCAAGTGCTGGTATTAAAGACGTGTACCACCAACATCCAGCTGGCTTCAAACTTTATTCCCTTTGACTTAGTCTCCCAGATTTGAAGACATTATACTCAACTCTTTATTCCATAAATAATTTAAATGTATGTTGTAAAGACTCAAAAATTACGCAATTTGTAATTTTGAAATAATTTTAAAAGCTTTAGCTAAACTTTGACCTGGTGCAGTGGTGTGCTACTGCAGTCCTAGCTGTCTGGTAGAGTTGTAGGAGAATCACTTGACCCTAGAAGTTCAAGGCCAGCCGAGGTAGCATATCAAAACCTATCTACGAAATAATAAATACGTTAAGTAATTAATTCATTTTAAAAGGTTTTTGTTTGAGGATTTGAGTCATTACCTACTAATTTCAAGGTAAAATTAATTACTAGTCCAGGCTGTTTTGCCAGGATGAACCTATTCTTTTTGTTTGTTTTTGAGGTTTCTCTGCGTAATGTCCCTGGAACTCAGAGATCCGCCTGCCTCTGCCTCCTGAGTGCTAGCATTAAAGGCAAGTGCCACTACTGCCCAGCTGTGTTAGATGCTGGATTCATAGTTATGTGTGGTCACACATGGCAATTTAAATATTTTAATACAAAAATTTAAAAGGTCTGTAATTCTATGTAATTTGATCTAATAACCAGAGATAGGCACCTTTTGGGCTGGAGAGATGGCTCAGTGGTTAAGAGCACCGACTGCTCTGCCGAAGGTCCTGAGTTCAAATCCCAGCAACTACATGGTGGCTCACAGCCATCTGTAATGAGATCTGATGTCCTCTTCTGGTGTGTCTGAAAATAGCTAAAGTGTATCTACATATAATAAATAAATAAATCTTAAAAGAAAAAAAAAGATAGGCACCTTTTATCTTTTATTTTCTTTTTGTCCTGAAATTATGAATATAGCAGCAACCAACATGTCCTTTTTTTTTTCCCCCAACAGGTTGTTTCGATGCACACTGACTAACGTCCCTCAGACTCAGGCCTTACTGAACAAAGCCAAGCTCCCGCTAGGGCTGCTGCTCCACCCTTTCAAAGACCTTGTGGTATGCTTTTGTGTGTGTGTCTTGAAGCCCTCTTTGTAGACAAGGCTGGCCTGGAACTCACTGAGATCCGGCTGCCTCTGCCTACAGGAGTCCTGGGATTAACAGGACTAAAGGTGTGTGCCACCACAGCCAGCCCAGTGATATGTTTCTTCAGAGAGAGTAGATGTGGAAATTATCTAAGTGGTTAAGTATTTTTGCAACAATGTAAGGATGAATATAAAGTCTGCTATATGAGAGAGTTATTTTCTTTTTTAATTTCTGATTCAACCAACATATTATTATTATTATTATTATTATTATTATTATTATTATTATTATTACCTTTGTCTAAAACAAGGTAAGCAAAGTATTATTGAGGAATCCAAGGGATGCTATGTAGATGGACAGAACTAGAAAGATGGGTGCAGGCTTGGCGATACACACTTGTGATTTCAACACTTGGGAGGAGATGAGGGTTTTGAGTATTTATCTTAGTTGTAAATTACCATTAAGATAGTTTTTCCTGGGCTGGAGAGCTGGCTCAGCAGAAGAACACTGACTGCTCTTCCAAAGATTCCTGAGTTCAAATCCCAGCAACCACACATGGTGCCCATATTTTTTGTACTAGCTTTCACTCCAAAGTTAAAGTCTCACTAGTCATTCCGGGATGGATTAACACCTTAGCTCTGTTTTTGTTTTGTTTTGTTTTTCCCAGCAATTACCTGTGGTCACCTCCAGTACGATTGTGAGATGCCGATCATGCAGGACCTACATCAACCCTTTTGTCAACTTTCTTGATCAAAGAAGGTGGAAATGTAACTTATGTTATCGAGTCAATGATGGTACGCTTTTTTGAAACATTTCTTAATATTTGAAACAAAAAACCATATTTTTGTTTGGATGGTACACATAATTTGTTTTGTTTGGGTAGCACACACCTTTAATCCCAGTGCTCAGAAGGCAAAGGCAGGTGGATCTCTGAGTTCAAGACTAGCTGGTCTACAGAGTAAGTTCCAAGATAGCCAGGACTACACAGAGAAACTCCGTCTTGAAAAAAAACCAAGGGGAAAAAAATAGGCCCATATTTGTATTATGTGTACGTGTGTAGGTATGAGTCTCTGTTGGATGCAGGCGCCCCTGGAGGTCAGAGGCATCTGCTTCCTCTACAGCTGGAGTCACAGGTGGCTGTGAGCTGCCTGTTACGGGTGAGGGGAAGTGCATTGGGGTCCTCTGCAAGAGCAGTGCACACACCTAACAGGTGCGCTGCTCCTCAGCCCCTTAAAACATTTCCTGATTTTTATTTGCCATGTAGAGACACCAGATAATAAAAATATGAAATGACAAGAGTCAGGCATGGTGGATCACCATTTTAATCTCTGAACTGGTAAGATAGGCATGTAGATCTCTGAGTGAGAGACTGGTCTGATCTACATAGAGAGAAAGAGACATGGAAATAGCTCATGCGCCTGTAATCCTAGCCACTAACAAGTTTGATGGGAATGATGAAAGCCTATCTCAAAGAAAAACAGCCCTTTTATTAACTTGGTATACAGATGATCAGTTCCTTAGTTCAGATAGCTAACACTTTTTTATACCTTTATACTTAGAAATACATATATGCTTTGGGGAAGAAATGGGATAATTATCATTTGGAGACTATATTTTACATTTATTACATTGAGCATATAACTGGAATAGTTCACAGAATGGTTTAGATTTTTGTTTTATTTGAGCTAGTCTCAAATCACTGGGCAGTTAAGGATGCCCTGGACTTCAGAAACTTCCTCCCCCTACCAAGTGCTGGTGTTATAGGTATTCGCTGCTGATCCTAGTGTATGAGATGCTGGAGATTGAAGCCAGGACTTCCTCTGTGTTAGGCCAACACTCTGCCGGCTAAACTCTCTCCAGCCAGAAATACTTTATTTTGAAATTATTTTGTGTGATTCTCCCACCCCACCCCCAGGGCAAAAGAAAATAAGCCCGTAGAATACCGGGTGCTTTTTGCACTCACTGCTGTTGGGCAGAGTAGGGCAGTCCTCTGTCAGTTGAATGCACTGTGATCAGTAACTGAAGAGGTGCACTCTCGGTAACTACTGTATAATTTATATTTGAAGATATCATATAACCAACAGCATTCTGTTTGAATTCTTAGCACTTGGGAGGCAGAGACAGAAGGTCATCCTGAGTATTATACAGAGAATTCAAGGTCAACCTGGGCTGCCTCCATAAGACCTTGACTCAAAAAGACAGAGAGAAGGGAAATTTTTAAATGTCTTTCTGGAAGAAATTTCATTAAGAGTTGAAGAGTGGTGTCACATGCCTGTAATCTGAGCCCTTGTGGAGGCCAAGGCCAGCCTGGGCTACAAAACAAGACCAAGTATATTTTCTACTTTATAAAAATTCAGGAAAAAATATAGTGTTAAGTTCACCTTTAAAATCTGAAGTGTATGTGGAGTAATGCACGAATGGAGATGTGGTAAAGGTTGTAGCCTGCTGTATGTGCTGCTGAGCTACTTAGTAAATAGTACTAATAGTAATAGTAGATAGTAAAATAGTTTACCCTTTGAGTACATAATGATTTTAGGGTGATTGTGGTTGTTTGCTATTTTCTTCATCGTGTGTGTGTGTGTGTGTGTGTGTGTGTGTGTGTGTTATGGGGTGGGGTCTGTATGAACCCACAATATGCACATGAATCTAAGAGGAGAAGTTGGAAGGAATCAGTTCTCTCCATTCACAATGTGGGTTCCAGGGATCAAACTCAGGTTAAGTGTGACAGCAAATACCCTTACCTGTTGAGCCATCTTGCTGGACCTTTGTTTGATTTTTGAGACAAGGAGTCCCACTATACTCCCAGTTGGCCTGGGTTTATTGCTATCTAGCCTAGTCTGGCGTCTAGCTTGGTGGTGATCTCCTGGCTTCAGTCTCTCACATGCTGAGATTACAGGCATGCACCACCTCATGAATTTGTGTGGTTGGTGTTTTTGAGCCCTTCCCCCCAGCCTAAGGATTTTAATCTCTTTTATTATTTATTTATTTATTTATTTATTTATTTTTGTTTTTTTTTTCCGAGACAGGGTTTCTATTTATTTATTTTTTAAAGATTTATTTATTGGGCTGGAGAGATGGCTCAGCGGTTAAGAGCACTCACTGCTCTTCCCGAGGTCCTGAGTTCAAATCCCAGCAACCACATGGTGGCTCACAACCATCTGTAATGAGATCTGATGCTCTCTTGTGGTTTGTCTGAGGGTAGCTACAGTGTACTTATATATAATAAATAAATAAAATCTTTTTAAAAAAAGATTTATTTATTTATTTCATGTATATGAGTACAGATGGTTGTGAGCCTTCATGTGGTTGCTGGGATTTGAACTCAGGACCTTTGGAAGAGCAGTCAGTGCTCTTAAACCACTGAGCCATCACTCCAGCCCAGTATTTTAATCTTTAAACAATTACTGGAACCGGGCGGTGATGGCACATGCCTGTAATTCCAGCACTCTGGGAGACAGAGGCAGGTGGATTTCTGAGTTTGAGGCCAGCCTGGTCTACTGAGTGAGTTCCAGGACAGCCGGCTATACAGAGAAACCCTGTCTCAAAAAAACCCAAAAAACAAACAAACAAAAAAAACCCACAATTACTGAGAAACTAGGTTTAATGCCAGGTAATTCCTAACATACTCTGAGCATAGTGAATTACAATAGCGGTAGTTGGTGCTAATTTAACTTGCTGATCCCTCACGGCTTACCCCGGAAGAGTCACTCACTCTCTAGGAGCAGCCTTCTGGGTCAAAGGTTAATGTCTATACAGTTGGGAGATTTCTGGAAAACAACAGGCATTTAATGAGTTTTTAATCATCTTTTCAAGCTTATTTGGAAATGAGCTGTAAGGATTTCAACAGGACATTGGGTGCTGAGACAGTGACAGTGATTGCTGTTGTCTGTGAAGCCTCTTACTGCCATCTGTCACAGGAGTTTGAATAGAATCCTTTGAAAAACTCAATTTGTTCCTTTATTTTTAACTTGGATTAAATTAATTACAACACTAAATTAATAAAAATCAAAATGCAAGGTATTTAATTAATCCCTTTGTTAATAAATTGTTTGTGTTGCACAGTTCCTGAAGAATTCATGTACAACCCTTTAACCAGAGTTTATGGAGAACCTCACAAAAGACCTGAAGTCCAGAATGCTACCATTGAGTTTATGGCTCCCTCAGAGTACATGGTGAGCTCTCTTTTTCCTTCTTTCTAGAGCAGGGTGTGTTGGTTGTTTAGTTTGTTTGTTTTTGATGTACTATGTAGCTGTGGATAGTCTGGTTAACTGAGGCTAGCTTCAAAGGTTCTATAATTCTGTTTTAGACTTCCAAGTAATGTGGTTACAGTTGCAAGCCATATACCCAGATATTACACTGCATTTTAAGTAAAATAATATAATATTTTTAACAACATTCTCTTTCTTAGCTGAGAAAGTATTTGTTCAAAAAGTAGAAGTGCTTGCTGTACAAGCCTGATGACCTGAGTCCCTCCCAGAGCCCACACGAAGCTGGGAAGGGAAAGCCTGATCCCAGGCGGTACATTTTGACTTCCATATATGGGCTGTGATGTGCATATAACCACACATAGACACATTATACACATATGTCATGCACATACACACATGTAGTTAGATTATGGTATTCAGAGAGTAAAAGTGTGTGTGAAATTCTACTTCTGTATCTTGTCTATATCAAGAAATTTGCAATAATATTGGGATCATATTAAATCAGACTTCTGTGTTGTTTTTTTTGTTTTTGTTTTTGTTTTTGTTTTTTGGTTTTTTGTTTGTTTGTTTGTTTTTTGTTTTTTGTTTTTCAAGACAGGGTTTCTCTGTGTAGCTCTGGATGTCCTGGAACTCACTCTGTAGACCAGGCTGGCCTCGAACTCAGAAATCCACCTGCCTCTGCCTCCCAAGTGCTGGGATTAAAGCCCCCCCTCCCCGCTTACTTCTGTGTTTTATAAATAATGCTGTGTAATCTTAGCATTCAGGTGGTAGAGGCAGGAGGATTTGTTCAAGCCTGAATTACACTGGAGTTAGGCTAGTGTGGGCTATATAAAATCGTTTTTAAAAACAAACAGAAAATGGGCTGGAGATCTGTTTAGGGGTTAAGAGCTTTGGGGTTGGAAGGATGACTCAGCAGTTAAAGAGCACTAGCTGCTCTTCCAGAGGACACAGGTTCAATTACCAGCATCCACAAGGTAGCTCCCAACTCCTGTAACTCCATTTCCTGGGGTGCTGACACCCTTGCACATTCATACATGCAGGCACATAAAATAAAAATAAAGAAGTCTTTCATTAACAAAGGGACTAGATGCCGGGCAGTGGTGGCTCATGCCTTGAATCCCAGCACTTGGGAAGCAGAGATAGGCGGGTTTCTGAGTTCAAGGCCAGCCTGGTCTACAGAGTGAGTTCCAGGACAGCCAGGGCTACACAGAGAAACCCTGTCTCGAAAAACCAAAAAACAAGGGCTAGGGTTAAGAGCTCTGGCTGTTCTTGCAGAGGACCTAAGTTCAGTTCCCAGCACTCATGTAGCAGCTCACAATGTCCTGCAACTGTGGTTTCAGGGGATCTGAGGCCCTGGCTTCTATGTGTACTGTATGCAAACAGTGCATGTATTATGTACGTGCAGATGCTCACATATATACAAAAAGTTAAAAAAAAACCAAAAAGCTCAGGTCTCTTTATTTTACTGAGCCTTTGTTGTATCTAAGCAAAAAGGAATATGAAAATGATGCTAACATGTAACACCAGCTTAACTTGTCTAATGAGCATATTTCTTTCTCTCTGTCTCTGTCTCTCTCTGTCTCTCTGTCTCTCTGTCTCTCTCTCTGTCTCTCTGTCTCTCTCTCTCTCTGTGTGTGTGTGTGTGTGTGTGTGTGTGTGTGTATGCATATGCATGTAAGCCAAAGATCAGCCTCTTGATTCCTGCCTCAGGTGCTGTCCATCATGTTTGTTGCTTTTTGTTTGAATAAGGTCTCACTGTGTAATTCTGACCTGTCCTGGAACACTTGATACCAGACTGGTCTTGAACTCATAGAGATCCAGCTGCCTGTGCCTCCTGAGAGAAGCTAGGATTTAAGGCATACATCACTAAGCCAACCCACCTTGACTTTTTGAGATAGGATCTCTCATTAACCTGACACTCATTGATTAGGCTAGGCTCACGCTTCGAAAGCCCAAGGGATGCTCCTTTCTCTGCCTCCTCAGTCCTGATTAGAGACTCATGCCGCCAACCTAGATTCTTTACATGGGTTCTGGGATTAAACTTGGAGCTCATGCTTCTTTGGCAGTACTTCGAGTTGTCTCCCTGGTTGGAGATGTATAGAGTAATTTTTTTTTTAGCCTATATGTGACATTTAGTCTATTTTACTATATAATTTATAAGGATTCAGTCTTTTTTTTTTTAATTGAGTCACTGAAGTTATTGGTAACAGTTCTCTGCCAAATTAAAGTATCCAAGCATCTGCTGTGTGTGTTGTTATACAACTTTAATCCCAGCATTTAAGAGGCAAGAGCAGGTAGATCTCTGAGTTGAAAGCTAGCCTGTTCTACATAATAACATAGGAGAGCCAGGGCTACATACAGGACCCTGTCTTGAAAAACATTAAAGAGGAGGAGGAGGAAGAGGAGAAAAAAGAAATAATGCTCAGTAGACAAATCAAGCAAACATAAATGTATACATTATCAAACAAGTATGAAGTAAACCAGTTGTATTAGTACTATCTGGATCAAGGCTGTATCATTAGTTGCTGCAGAGATGGCTCAGGGGTTAAAGGCCCTGGTAGACCTCCAGATGACCTAGATTTGATTCTCAGCACCCTCATGAGAGCTGACAACCATCCTGTAACTCCAGCTCTAGGGGCTCCAGCATCCCCTGCTGCCTTCCAGGTTGCCTGCACATGGTGCACAGCAAAAAGCCTTGCAGATTGAGAGCATTGCCCTGTGATGCGTGTCTTCCTTCCTGCCTGGAGAAGTCTCTTCTGGGCTATGCCAGACACTTCTCTTTCTTTACATTTGAAACGGATAGTATCTACAAACAACTAGTGTCTTTTTTGTTTTTTTCAAAGGTGTATAAGTATGTTCTAAAGGACTGCTTAAACAGTTTACCTTAGGCCTTACCTACACCCCACCACCCCCTCACCCCCGTGTGAAGTGCTCAGGGAAGTGGGTCGGTCTGCTCCCTTCACTTTAATAATATTTATGTGGTAGTTTTGTTGTATGTGACCCCATCCTGTGAGTATAAATGTAATACTGCTGTACATATTTAACTGAGCTCTTTCTTCTTCTAGTTACGACCACCGCAGCCTCCCGTGTACCTCTTTGTGTTTGACGTATCTCACAACGCAATAGAAACTGGATACTTGAATTCAGTTTGCCAGAGTTTGTTAGACAATCTGGATCTGTAAGTGTCTAAACTCAGCTTATTTTGAAACAACTAGTGTCTTTAAAATGAACAGTTAGGTTGGGGGGGGGGTGTTTGTTTTTGAGACAAGGTTTCTCTGTGTGGCCCTGGGTAACAGAGAACTTGATCAGTAGACTAGGCTGGCCTCAAACTGAGAGATCTACCTGCCTCTCTCCCTAGTGCTGGGATTAAAGGCATGTGAAACCCAGTGGTTTTGGTAAAGGTACTTACATAACTACGTCTGAAGGACCACGTGGGTGGGTTCGCTTAGGCCTTCCTCCCTGTGTGACGTGAAGAGGACTGTGAGGAGCGTTGGTGCCGTCACCGTCGGCGCCGCTGGGCAGCTCCATCGAATCCTCCTTCACAGTCTTTTCCACTTGACTCTTTTCTTTCCTTTTTTCTTTTTTGTTTTTTTGAAACAGGGTTTCTCTGTGTAACAGCCCTAGCTGTTCTGGAACTCACCTTGTAGACCAGTAGATCAGGCTGGCCTCGAACTTACGGAGATCCGCCTGCCTCTGTCTCCCTACTGCTGGGACTAAAAGTATGCACCACCACACTCAGGACCACTTGATTATTCAAGCAAATCTCTGCCATCATATCGTTTTGCCTTTAAAGTGTAAGATACTACTCTATAGTCAAGGCAGGCCTCCGTTAGTCTGGCCTCACACTTTCAGCAGTCTTCCTGCCTCAGATTCCTGAGTGCTGGGATTATAGACATGAGCTCTGTGCCTAGCCATGGTATGGTTTTTAACACCTGATTCATTATTTTTTTATTCTCTCAACCAATATTGCATCATAGGCTCACTAGAGTAACAGTTCAAATAGTGTACGTGTGTCCCACTGGGTTGTCATAGTTGTGTCTCTTAAAAGAGCTATGTCTTAAATGTTATATACACAGGAGATATATATATATATATAAAACATATAAAAATTATATGTTTAACACTTGATAGACTTGATAGGCCGGATTCCCCACAACCCGAGTAACTCCCTCATACTGGCCAAGGTGCTCTTGCCCCTCTGTGTGTTTATATCTCACAGTCTAAGCTCTATATGGGAACCAAGCATGGGAAGGGCTGGAAGCTTGTTTCTTTCCATGAAGAAATTTTGTTTTGTATGTTGGGTCCTTTAAAAAATACTTTTGATCCTCTTTGTTCTTAAAGGCATTAAGTAATAGAAAAGTTTATGTGCTTGTTTTAAATAGAGGTAGTAGCTTAATTTATATTGCATGTAATTTTCTTTCTTTCTTTTTTTTTTTTAAATGAGTGTTTTGCCTGCTTGTATGTGAGTGTACCACGTGTGTGCCTGGTGCCAGAGAATGTCAGAAGAGAGCATTCAGTCCCTAGAACTGGAATTACAGACAGTTGTACGCTGTCATGTGGGTGCTGGGAATCGAACTGGGTCCTTGGAAGAGCAGCCAGTGTTCTTAACCACTAAGCTCCCTCTCCAGCCCCTGCAATGCAGTTTAAAATGCTATATCACAATTTTTTTTTTTGAAGAATTCTTTTTCCTGTGATGTTGGACACTAAGCCCAGAGCCTTATACCTGTCTGCCAAGTTCTCTACCACTAAGCTAAATTCCCAGTCCCAAGCGTTCTTTATAAAATAACTTGAATTTGGGCCTAGTTTTTAAAACTGTATTTTTTTTTAAATCACATATACCAAAAAATATTTACACCTTTATTATAGAAGTAACTGATTTTTTTGTTTGTTTTTTTTTCGAGACAGGGTTTCTCTGTGTAGTCCTGGCTGTCCTGGAACTCACTCTGTAGCCCAGGCTGGCCTCGAACTCAGAAATCCGCCTGCCTCTGCCTCCCAAGTGCTGGGATTACAGGCGTGCACCACCACGCCTGGCCCAGAAGTAACTGATTTTAAACTGCTGTGGTTTTGCTGCTTTTTGTTGGTTATTTGCTTGAGGAGGGTATTTTCACAGCAGGTAAACCTTGGCTGCTGTGAGGGCCTGTGTATGCTGGGCCACTCTCTGTACTATTGCAGTGCATGCTTACATGTGACACCAAGCAGAGAGAGAGAAAGAGAGAGAGAGAGAGAGAGAGAGAGAGAGAGAGAGAGAGAGAGAGAGAGAGAGAGAGAGAGATTGTGAGTGTGTGTGAACAATGATTAAAACTTTTTTGTGAATTTGTTTCTAGGCTTCCTGGCAACACTAGGACAAAAATCGGTTTCATAACATTTGATAGCACTATCCATTTCTACAGTCTTCAGGAAGGTCTCTCCCAGCCTCAGATGCTAATAGTTTCAGATATTGACGGTATGTGTTATACTCAAACTCACTCAACTGCCTGGAGAGTTGGCCCTTTCAGAAATGTTTCTTGAGGTGTTTGGTGTGTCAGGAATGTATGACATGATTCTAGAATAATGAAGAGAAAAACATTTTTTTTCAGAGCTAAACCCACTGAATAGCCCAGACTGGCCTTAAACTTGTGTGTAGCACAGGGCCAGGCTGAAGAGAAGGCTGTTGGAGTTATGGGAGTCTTTTAAGTCCAGTCTCATTTCATCAGAGACCAGAAGGGTTATAGAGGAGAAGTGATTGTTGAGGAAGGAAACAGAATCAGCTTGATGTTAGAGCTTGGGGAGGTGTGGCTGAGTCTTTCCTTTTGAAGTACGTGAGGGCTGTGGGTGTCGCTGTGTGGGAGAACTCCTGCCTGTGCGACATCGACAACAAGGGAACTTCATCACCGACATGGGATGAAAGACACGCTGAAGCTCAAAAACAGACCCGGGAACAGTCGATGATTTATTATGTCAAGGCTCTTCAGTGAGGGAAAACTGACGTGAAGAAGAGTGAACCTGTACTGTTTGAAGAAAATGAAGTAAACCAAATGTGATAGCACATGCTTGTAATCCCAGCACTGGGAAGGAGACAGGAAACTCACTACAGCCCAAGGCCAACTTTATTCCACTGTGAGTGCCAGGGCAGCCAGGGATAAATAGTGAGACCCTGTCTCACAAAAACCAGAAAGAAGTAAATTTAAGAGTTAAAAATATGCCAGGCAGTGGTGACAGCACCTTTAATTCCACCACCGGGGAGACAGAGGCAGGAGGATCTCTGATGACTTTCTACAAGTAACACCCAAACACAGGCAAGGTAGATTGGAAAGCAAAAACACATGATTGGTTGTTATCCATGATAAAAGCTTTCCCTGAGCTGGCTGGTTGACACACCAGGTGAAGATGCTTGTTCTGCAAGCCTTCTGACCTGAGCTTGACACCTGGAACCCGTACAGTAGGTGGAGAAAACAGACTCCTGCGAGCTGTGTTCTGAACTCCAGATGCATGCTGTGCCTCTCCCCCTATTGCACACAGACAAACATATAAATAACCTTTGCTGAGAGACTGGAGAGGGTCAGTAATGAGTGCTTGTCGAACATTCAAGGATCCCCCAACACCACATAAAACCATGTGTGGTAACTATGCCAGTCAGTGGTGATACCTGTAATCCTAGCACTTAACTCTCAGAGGCAACCCAGCACTTGGAAGGTTAAGACAGCTGGATCACTGAGTTCAAGGCCACCCCAGTTTGCTGTAGACTGCAAGTTCCAGACCAGCTGGGCCTACATAGGAAAGCCCTGTTGTTTTTTGTTTGTTTGTTTTTGTTTTGTTTGTTTGTTTTTAAAGGCAGAAGGATTTAAGTGCATGCTCATCCCCAGCTACATAGAAAGGTTAACAACAGCCTAGAATAGATGAGACTGTCTCAGAAACAAAAATGAACTTTTGATAGGTGTGGTAGCATATACCTGTAATACAAGCCTTTGGGAGGAACTGCAGAGATTTGAAGCCAGCCCTGTCTTGAAAGGCTTTGTGGCTGAGATTTCACTAAGTAATAGAATGCTCCCTTCACACATGCAAGGCCCTGGGTTTAGTCCCTAGAACTACAAAAGAAAAACAAAACACCAGTTTACCAGGGAATACTCTATATAGAGGGAAACAGCCCATAGTGTAGGAAAAAAATACTTGTAATTGTGTATCTGATAATGAATTGTTTAAAGGTGTATTCACTTTATTTATGTGACTCCACATAAACAAAGACATTGGATCCCATTACAGATAGTTGTGGTTGCTGGGAATTGAGTTCAGGACCTCTGGAAGTGCTCTTAACCTCTAAGCCATCTCCAGCCCCTGATAATAAGTTGTTTTTCTTTAAAATGTATTTATTTTATCCATGAATATGTGCCTCTGTGTCTGCTAATGTCAGACCAAAAGAGGCAGGGGTCACTGGATCCCCTGAAACTGGGGTTACAGGTAATTGTAAGCTCCTGACATGAGTGCTAGGATCTGAATTAGCGTCTTCTGGAAAAACAAATTTCCTAGCCTACTGGGCTGTGACTCCAACCCTAAAAATGAATTTAATATGGAGAATAAATTCAAAATATATTTTTCTTAGAAATTAAATTTCCTTTTCTTCAATGAAATCAAACTAGGAAGAGAACATGTGTGCATGAAGAATTATAAAGAATTTACATGTTCATTTTCTCAACTATCACAATGTAAGGATTTTTATGAAGGTTCTAAAAATTAGTAAGACATTTTGTTTTCAGACAAGATCTCATGCATACTAGGCTGGCTTTAAGCAGGAGTCTTTCTTTTAGCAGTGATTTATAAACTATACATTGTAGTGTATACTTGTGGTTTCAGCACTAGGAGACGGAAGCAGAAAGATGATCCAGGCCAGTTTGGGCTGCTTAGTAAGACCCTGTCTCAGAACCAAATGAGGGGCTAAGGAGATAGCCCTGTCGGAAAAGTGCCTGCCTTGGAAGCTGTGGGCCTGTCTCGCCCCCAGAATCCACGTACATTCACATTAAAGCCTCAGATGTGGTGATGTGCTTGGAATCCCAGGCTTGAAGGGCAAAGTCAGGCAGACCCTGGGCCTTGCTAGCCAGGCAGGCTAGCCTAATTGGTTGACTCCAGGCCAATGAAAGATCTTATTTCAAAGGAAGTAAGTGGTATTTCTGAAGATGCTACTCTAAACTGACTTTTACCTCCCCACCGCCCACTGCACTGGCACAGACAACATGTGGGTATTAAAAAATTAAACAAACAATAGCAAAAAACACTACCAAACAAGTAAATGAAAGAGTGAATATTCTAGGAGGCTCACCTGAAGTGATGGAGTGCCTTCTAGTTCACCTGCCTCTGTAGGACCATTAGTAGGGGCACTGCTGTGCAGTTTCCTTTAGAAAGACGCATTGCCTGCAGGACAAAAAAAATTGTCCTTTATAAGATTTTGCCTTGGTCATAGTGTCTCTCCACAGCAGTGGGAACCCTAACTAAGAGGAAAGCTGGGACCAGGAACTCAGGTATTTCTGCGATGGGTCTGACCATGCATTTGTTTACAGGAATGTATATTTTGGAATTTTGAAAAGTAGTGGAACACTTTAAGTGGGGCTTAATGGACCATCCTAGCAGGAATATGAAAGACATTAGTACTGAGGGTGATTTGAAAAATACCCTAATACAAAAAATATTAGTAAATTATTACTTCAGATAAAAACAGCATTACTGTATGTTCCATTAAGTGCCTTCAGAGTTCTGCCAGTTGGATCCCCTGGAACTGGAATTACAGATAGTAGTGAGCCTCATGGGTGCTTGCAACTGAAGCTGGGTCCTCTGGAAGAACGGCTAGTGGTCTTAACTTGACCCATCTCTCCAACCCCACAGCTGTCTTTCTCATACTCAGAATGTGTCTTTGGCAAGGCGTAGTTACCACACATCTTTCATCCTAGCACTTGGGAGGCAGAGGCAGATGGATCTCTGTGAGTTTTAGGGCAGACTGGTCTACTTTAAGAGTTCCAGGGCTATACAGTAAATCTTGTCTAAAAAAAAATCAAGAGGAAAGAGAAATAAATAATAAAATGAATGCTTCTTTACTCTTTCAGATGTTTTTATACCTATGCCAGAGAACTTACTAGTAAACTTAAATGAAAGCAAAGAGGTAAGGCATGCTTTCCTACCTGCCAAGCTTACGGTTAACACTGAATGCATATTTCTGGAATGAACTTTTTTAAGTTTTGCTTTTCTTTGTTTTTAGGCTATGTAGCACTTTATATCTACTCTTAGTTTACACTCATTAGACGGGCAGTTCTTGAGGTCAGCCTTGTACTGGTTGTTTTTACTCTAAGGCAGCAGGTTCTCTGTGGTGGAGCTGAAGTCGAGTCTCTTCCCGAGGGAAGAGCGCCTGGAGGAGACCTGTCACACAGGCCAGGCTGTGTGGGAAGAGGGAGGGTTGCTGAAAACGCTGCTGGTCACTGCGGAAGCACTTAGCCAGGCTGCTCTCAGTGCTTTTGCTTTTCTGATTCACAGAGTGTCATTGGGTCAGTTCAGAAGAAACTCTTATTACCTGCCTGGAAATTGCCATGACATAATACAGTGAGAGGTGAACAGAATGTGTCTGAAGGGGGGATGTGTCTACCCTGTATCTGCACATATGCCATAGGGTAACATTTAACTAGCAAGTCTGCTCTCCACTGTTGTCTGGAGACTGTGCTGTAGCACAGAGTATTTTTCCCCATTAATTCTCTTATCTGTACGACCTAACTTAATAGGCAGTTGGTTTTGACTTTGTTTTTCTTTTGTAGTAACACCACTAGTTTGCATCGTTACTGGATATCTTAGATTTTGCAAAAGGAAAGAGTTAAACTCACTTTGGAACTTAAAAGAATAAAGTTTTTAAAGGTGATAGAGAAAGCCATGTTCATGGCATTAAAGTAGATAATCTTCTAAATTGTGATGGGTCTTTACATGCATTCTGCACTTACAGTCTTGCTGGACTATTGCATGTGCAAGAACTGTAAGGCCCCAGTTTTGATGTCTTGCTTGCCAATTTATAATGTTTATTTAAAATGGCTTTCTTGTCATTGACCAACTTCATTGTTTATTGTAGTGTCCATAGATTCTCAGACCATCATCACGATTCATTGTCCTGTCTATTGTATTAAATAGTGATAGATTGTGAAAAACATTATTGTAACATTCTTGAGTCTTCTTGCTTATTTCACAAGCTTGTCCAAGATTTACTGAAAACGTTGCCACAAATGTTTACTAAGACGCTGGAGACCCAGAGTGCCTTGGGTCCTGCACTTCAGGCTGCATTTAAGCTGATGTCACCAACCGGTGGTCGAATGTCTGTCTTCCAAACACAGCTCCCAACGCTTGGTGTGGGAGCCCTGAAACCACGAGAGGAACCCAACCCAAGGTCATCTGCTAAGGTCAGACCACCAAGGTCATCTGCTAAGGTCAGACCACCAAGAGTGTGGCCTGGTCTGTGCTGGAGCTGTCCCTTTGACCAGAGAGCTTGTTTTCCATTTGTTTTATTTTTCCACTGTGAGGAGGAGGGACTGTAGTAATGAGTAAAGGGTTTCACTTCTATTTCCACATAACTGTCCTGTTATTTTCTATACCTGCCTGATACATCTGTGCTTTATTATCTTTAATATGTTAGGCTGTTAGAAATCCAATCTGGCTTTTATAAGAAAGTCTGGAAGACTAAGAGAATTTACTAGTGGCAAAGTGGAACCAAAATGACCATTAGAAATGGTCCCAGAACTTGGGAGACAGAGGCAATTGGGTCTCTGTGAGTTTGGGGCCAGCCTGGTCTACAGAGTGAATTATTCTAGGACAGTCAGGTATACAAAGAGAAACCCTGTTTCAAAAAACCAAATAAAAATAAAAAAGAAAGAAAATGATCATAATTTGATAGTCTAACCACCTAACAGCCTGGGATTGCTTCTGAGCTCCTTTTGTGTAAGAAGGTTAGGAATTTGTATTTCCCGAAAGATAAGAAACCATATAACATAGTTCCCATGTCATTCCTGGCCACACAGCTTCAGTCCTACTGCCCATGAGATAGAGAGGCTGCCCTTGAGAAATTGAGTCCTTCCATCCTGTCTCTGTAAATGAAGAGACTAAGCACGTGGACTCATTAGCATCCTTATCAGAAGGAGACGTTACTAGGCTAAAGTGGAAATAATTGTTACCTTTGTCTTTTAATGTAATTATTATTACAAAATTAATAATTATTATAAGTAATAGGTTTTCTTTCCTTTCTTTTTTCTTATTTAAGTATTTTTTCTAAATAGTAAACAGAATAAACATAAGCCCTCAGCAAGTACTTTAACACTGTGTTATTAACCTGACTATGGATTTATTTTTTTTTGATGAATTTAAATTTCTCTTTCAAAAAAATTTTTTTTCCTCTTTCTATTCTACAATTAATAGGAAATACACCTGACACCATCTACTGATTTCTATAAGAAATTGGCCTTGGACTGTTCTGGGCAGCAGGCAGCTGTGGACTTATTCCTTCTCAGTGGACAGTACTCCGACTTGGCTTCCCTAGGTATGTTCTTGCCCGCCCCTCCCTCCTTCCCTCCCTCCCTCCCTCTCTGTCTCCCTCCCTCTTGTTGTTGTCCTTATTGCTGTTTTGAAACAAAGTCTCAGGTAGCCCATGCTGACTTTGAACATCCTCTGGGTCCCAAGCTGGCCCTGCCCAGCAGTGACTTCTAGTTCATGTTTCGTTTGTTTGATTGGATTTTTATTGAATGACTATCAGAATGATATTATAATAGTGTTCTAAATAGAGAACCAGGTGAAAATAAACTTTATTCTTTAGGGGAGTTAGTCTTTTTTTTTTTTTAAAAGATTTATTCATTTATTGTATGTCTGTGAGTACACTTTGCTGTCTTCAGACACACCAGAAGAGGGCATTAGATCCCATTGCAGATGGTTGTGAGACACTATGTGGTTGCTGGGAATCGAACTCAGGACCTCTGGAAGAACAATCAGAGCTCTTAACTGCTGCGCCCTCTCTCCAGCCTGGGAGAGTTAGTCTTATTAATCGCTGTCACTGTTCTTTCAGCTTTCTTTCTTGTTTTAAGTTATACTTTTACATGAATTTATTTATATGTGTATATATGTGGATACATGTGGAGGTCAGGAGACAACCCACCAGAGTTGACTCTCCTTCTGCCACGTGGGTCCGGGCGTCAGACTCAGGCTGTCTGGCTTGGTGGAAGGCACTGCTACCCACTGAGTCATCACGCTAGCCCAGTTTTCTAGTGATGAAATGGGCTCTTAGTGTTATCCAAGTCTCAGCTTCAATAATCCTTCCAGCGCTCCACAGCACACCTTACCCTCTCAAGTAACTGAGACCACACGCATGCACCGCCATGTTTGCCACCTGCTGACCAGTCATTTTAGACACATCAATCTATTTTTATCATAATCTTACAGTTTTTATTGATATTCACTTATAAAATGAAACTCTGTATGAGAAAAATGAAACTCAGATTTGCAACTCTTAAGAACTTGCTAGCCGGGCGGTGGTGGCACACACCTGTAATCCCAGCACTTGGGAGGCAGAGGCAGGCGGATTTCTGAGTTTGAGGCCAGCCTGGTCTACAGAGTGAGTTCCAGGACAGCCAGGGCTACACAGAGAAACCCTGTCTCGAAAAACAAAAAAACAAAAAAACAAACAAAAAAAAAGGAACTTGCTTAATAATAGGATAAAATATGTATAGTTTTATGTATATATTACTCTTTACTCTTGCATATATATATATTCATACAGTGCTAAATATTTATAAAATGTATAAAAAGCCACATGTGGAAAAGAAAATGTTTTAACTTTGATAAAGTCTAATTTATTTATTATAATTCCTGCTTTTTTTTCTGCCGAAATTTCAGTGTAATTTTTAGTTCTCATTTTATACACAGATTTCATATTTCTTTTTTTCCTTGATATTTGCTTTATTTACATTTCAAATGGTATCCCCTTTCTGCGTTACCCCTCCGAAAACCCCCTATCCCATTCCCCCTCCCCCTGCTCATCCCCTTCCCCCCAATTTTCTGACTTGCATTCCCCTATTCTGGGGAATTGAGCCTTCACAGGACCAATGGCCTGTCCTCTCATTGATGTCTGAAATGGTCATCTTCTGCTACATATGTAGCTGGAGCCATGGGTCCCTCCATGTCTACTCTTTGGTTGGTGGTTTAGTCCCCCTGGGAGCTCTGGGGGTACTGGTTGGTACATAATATTGTTTCTCCTGTGGAGCTGCAAACCTCTTCAGCTCCTTGGGTCCTTTCTCTAGCTGCTCCATTGGGGACTGAGGTCTATTGGTTGGCTGTGAGCCATGGGTATTTGTGATCTACTTTCCAATAAGGATCAAAGTATCCACACTTTGGTCTTCCTTCTTCTTGAGCTTCATGTGGTCTGTGAGTTGTATCTTGGGTATTCAGAGCTTTTGGACTAATATCTACTTATCAGCGAGTGCATACTGTGTGTGTTCTTTTGTGATTGGGTTTTCTCACTCAGGATGATATTTTCTAGCTCCATCCATTTGCCTAAGAATTTCATGAATTCATTGTTTTTAATAGCTGAGTAGTACTCCATTGTGTAAATGTACCACATTTTCTGTAGCCATTCCTCTGTTGAGGGACATCTGGGTTCTCCAGCTTCTGGCTATTATAAATAAGAGTGCTATGAACATAGTGGAGCATGTGTTCTTATTACATGTTGGAGCATCTTCTGGGTATATTCCCAGGAGTGTTATAGCTGGGTCCTCAGGTAATGCTTTGTCCAATTTTCTGAGGGACCACCAAACTGATTTCCAGAGTGGTTTTACCAGCTCGCAATCCCACCAACAATGGAGGAGTGTTCTTTCTCCACATCCTCTTGGCCATGCTGACTAGTGTGAGTGGAATCTCAGGGTTGTTTTGACTTGCATTTGCCTGATGATTAAGGATGTTGAACATTTCTTTAGGTTTTTCTCAGCCATCTGGTATTCCTCAGTATCTTCTGCATCTGAGATTCTCTCTTCTGTCTCTTGTATTCTGTTGTTGATGCTTGCATCCATGACTCCTGACTTCTTTCCTAGGTTTTCATGTCCAGAGTTGTTTCCCTTTGTGATTTCTTTATTGTCTCTATCTCCATTTTTTGATCCTGGATGGTTTTGTTCAGTACCTTCACCTGTTTTGTTGTGCTTTCCTATAATTCTTTAAGGACTTCTACCTGTTGTCCTGTATTTCTTTTTTCTTTTTTTTTCTTTCTTTTTTTTTTTTTTGGTTTTTTTTTTTTTTGTTTGTTTTTTTTTTGTTTTTTCGAGACAGGGTTTCTCTGTGTAGTCCTGGCTGTCCTGGAACTCACTCTGTAGACCAGGCTAGCCTCGAACTCAGAAATCCGCCTGCCTCTGCCTCCCAAGTGCTGGGATTAAAGGCGTACGCCACCACCGCCCGGCTTGTATTTCTTTAAGGGAGTTATTTATGTCCTTCTTCAAGCCCTCTATCAGCATCATGAGCTGTGATTTTAAATCCAAATCTTGTTTTTCTGCTGTGTTGAGGTATCCATGACTTGCTGTGGTGGGAGAACTGGGTTCGGATGGTGCCATGTTGCTTTGATTTCTTTTTCTTTTCTTTTCTTTTTTTTTAGTTTTTTTTTTATTAAAGATGTATTTATTTATTATATGTAAGTACACTGTAGCTGTCTTCAGACACCAGAAGAGGGCGTCAGATCTCTTTACGGATGATTGTGAGCCACCATGTGGGTGCTGGGATTTGAACTCGTGATCTTTGGAAGAGCAGTCGGTGCTCTTACCCACTGAGCCATCTCTCCAGCCCCATTGCTTTGATTTCTGTTGGTAATGTTCCTGTGTTTGCCTTTCACCATCTGTTTATCCCTGCTGTTAGTTGACCCTGCTGTCTCTGGCTGGCACTTGTCCCTCCTGTGGGCCTGCAACCCTGACTCAGCACCCCTGGGTAACCAGCTCAGCCCAGCTTCTGGGTGCAGGTGGAGCCTGGATGCACCCTGGCCCAGCTGCAGCTGCTCTGCCACTCCTATGTTCCCTGCGCTCCCTGCTGTACCCGCCTGCTCAGTTGAGGGAGGGAAAATGGCAGCCTTACCTCCAGACTCCCTGCAGAGGAGTTCTCCCCTGGCAGGATCGGTGCCCAGACGGCTGTGGTGCTGCCCAGACGGACCCTGGCCCAGCTGCTCTGCCACTCCTGTGTTCCCTGTGCTCCTGGCTGTACAGTCTATTTAATCTCTTTAATAAATTAAAGATAACCACTTTAATCTATTAAAACCTGATTCTCTTGTGGTTTTTTTGAGGCTGTTTCTCTATGTACCCCTGGCTGTCCTGGAACTTACTCCATGCTCAGCTTTTTTTTAAAAATGAGACAGTGTCTCTTTACATAGCCTTGGCTATTCCAGAACTCACTGTGTAGACCAGGACAGCCCCAAAATCATAGAGAACCACTTAGATCTGGCTCCCAAGTGCTGGGAGTAAAATCACACACCATTAAGTCTGATATTGTACTCTTAATTTAGTGTAAGGAAAGTAGAGAATTGCTTGCTATAGCACTATTATAAAGGAGTAGAACATTCTTTTTGAGACGTTAGAGAAGAATGAGTACAGTTACTTTGATGTATTAGTAGTTATTATTTTAGAGGCATGTATTGAGAGGTTGAAGCTTGAGGGTGTTTGTGTGTGTGTGTGTGTGTGTGTGTGTGTGTGTGTGTGTATACAATATAACCCAAACCATCTTGCCCACATTATGTCTCACAACTGCCTATAACTCCAGCGCTAGAGAACTTGATGCCTCTGACCACGGTAGGTATTGTACTCATGTGTAGGGACCCACATACATGTGAACCTAATTTAAAATAATAAAATTGGAAGGGAATGGAAGGGAATGTATAATGTGGTCTCTCTCTCTCTCTCTCTCTCTCTCTCTCTCTCTCTCTCTCTCTCTCTCTCTTACACACACACACACACACACACACACACACACGTGACTAAAGGAGTGTGTTGCCTTGCAGGCTGTATCTCCCGGTACTCGGCGGGCAGTGTGTATTACTATCCCTCGTACCATCACCAGCACAATCCAGTGCAGGTACAGAAACTACAGAAGGAGCTGCACAGGTACCTCACTCGGAAGATTGGATTTGAGGCTGTCATGAGGATCCGGTGCACCAAAGGTGGGAGCACTGCTTTTCCCTCATAGAGGGTACATGATAAAAATATGTGTCTTACCAGATTTACCCTGCAGAGATTTTAGAATGTGAGATTATGGGCTGGAGAGATGGCTCAGCATTAAGAGCACTGACTACTTGCTCTTCCAGAGGTCCTGAGTTCAATTCCCAGCAACCACATGGTGGCTCACAACCATCTGTAATGGGATTCTATGCCCTCTTCTGGTGTATCTGAAGATAAACTACAGTGTACTCATATACATGAAATAAATATATTTTTTAAAAAAAGAATCTGAAATTCTACACTATGCAATTAAAGGGAAATATTTAAAATATTTAAAGCAGGAAGTAGTAGGGCTAGAGAAGTGGCTTGGCAGTCCAGAGCACGTCTGCCCTGCAGCCCCAGCGTCCACACTGCGGCTCACAACCACCCGTAACCCAGCTCCAGGGCGTCGGATGCCTCTGCCCTCTGTAGGTTCCTGCACTCCTATGCACAAGCCCGCACACAGGCGTGTACTTGTACATAATTTAAAATAATAACAGCATTTAAAAATAGGAAATATTATGAATGTATTTAAAACTACTGAACTGTGTACATTAAAATGCTACATTTTATGCTATTTTAGCTTTTTTAAAAAGGGGCCAAATCTCCAAAGAAAATGCATGGGAGTGCCGTACATGATCAGATGCGTACATGTGTGCGTATGTGTGTTGTATATACTAAATATGAAACCAAAATGCTGGTCCCAGAGAGACAGCTCAGCGGGTAAAGGACGTGCTGCCACGCCTGCTGACCTGAACTCAGTCCTGGGACCTACATGCTGGAAGGAGAGAACCAACTCCTGCATACAGTCCTTTGACTTCCGTGTGTGTGTGCATTGTGGTGCACAGGCGACCATATGTTACAAAGATAAGCATTTAAAGATAACACCAAATGCTGGCATGTATTGCCAGAGTCCTCCAAAA
>OZ030015.1:35877456-35902456 GCA_964023405.1 Apodemus agrarius | reverse complement strand
AAGTATTTTATGCAGCCCAGGTGTACAGGTATACAAATCAAACAGTTATTGATAATGAATCATAAAGAAACTTTATGACTTGTATATTCATAGTTTCTCCATTTAGTAAATACAAAGGCAAGTTGCATATTAATGAGATCACTGTGCTTATTTATTTTTACATAAAAACTCATGGTTGAACGGCTTGATATGTATGTTGTAGGGTACTTTCATCATTTCTTGGAATTGATCTATCTTCTGAAAAAAAAAACTGCCTCATATACATACACAGCACAAAATATCCAAGATGTGTTGAGGGCCGTTATTCTGTCCTGATCTCAAGATCAGCTCATTTAACAGTTTTTTTAATGAACAAATATGTTCATTAATAACCTTGTGTAAGACTGCTCTGAAAAAACTTCACTGGGCCATTGGATGTCTAGGCCCCTGGGAGTCAGGAGCAGGGAGATCTCTGTGAATTTGGTGCCAGCCTGATCAGGACAACCAGAGCTGTTATTCAGAGAAAGAAACCCTATCTCAAAAAATAAAATTTTTTTAATTGGGCCCGAAAGACAGCTTGACAGGTAAAGGTGTTGTTATTTGCCAACAAGCTGACTACCTGAGTTCAATCCCTGAATTCACATAATGGAAAGAGAGCCACTTCCTGCAAGCTATCCTTGTGCTTGCCTGCATGCGTGCATGCGTGCATGGTCTGTTCTGTTCTTTGTAGACGAATCACCAAGCCTGTATCCTGTTTCTCTTTGTCCTGCCCTCACCTCACTAGCTGTTGACAGGTCCGTGACTGCCAGCCTGAGTGACGCCCGAGATGCTCTGGTGAACGCTGTCATAGACTCTCTCTCAGCCTACCGCTCCTCAGTCCTGAGTGGTCAGCAGCCAGGCCTCATGGTTCCTTTCTCCTTGAGGCTTTTCCCACTCTTTGTGTTGGCCCTCCTAAAACAGGTAAGCAAACAGACTAGTGCAATAAGAATGTTGAAAAGCTTTTTATTGAACTCTTAAATATTATATAGGTAGCTTTAGACCAGCTAAATATTCTGAGAATAGGAACCCTATCGCTTACAGGAGCATTGAAGGGATTTATAGCCATAGAAATTTATGAATAACTAATTTAATGTAAGTGCCTCACTCACCAACAATTCAGTGATGTGATCACAAATCCAAATGATAACCAAAGAAAGAACTGACAGTAGTATTGTTGGTCTAAAAAGACATGCGTGGCTGGGCGGTAGTGGCGTACGCCTTTAATCCCAGCACTTGGGAGGCAGAGGCAGGCGGATTTCTGAGTTCGAGACCAGCCAGGGCTACACAGAGAAACCCTGTCTCGAAAAAACTTAAAAAAAAAAAAAAAAAAAAAGAAGCCATGCGTGTGCCTCATGTTCTCATTCACACTGGAAGCTTAAAAATAAACACACTCAGGCAGAGTGATGGCTGCTAGAGGCGGGAGTGAGAGGGGTGGAGAGGTACTGCTCAGGGCAGAGGGGCCGGTTAGACAAAGCGAATCCTACGTGTACAGTGAGTGGGGGGGGGGGAATAGTGGGTGATGCCACAGCATGCTTATGGGGTCACAGATGCTTCTTCCTGATGAGGCATCGTGCAGCCCAGTTCTAACCTGTACTCAAGTCAAAAATGACCTAAGGATTTAAGTTTAACATTTCACAATCCAGATCTTCTCTTGAAACTTGAAAGCCTTTTCAATGGCCTGCCTCCCTTGATCGCTCTCTCTCTCTCTCTCTCTCTCTCTCTCTCTCTCTCTCTCTCTCACTCACACACACACACACACACACACACACACACACACAGGAGCTGGTAGACATGCGGCGCCACCGTCCCTTCCCGTCACATGGCTCTGCTACACTGTCGTTCCTCTTCCGTCCTACATTTTTTCTGTCAGTTATCACTGACCACAGTTTGCTGATTTATTATTTTTCCTTTTTTTGTTGTTGAGACAAGGTCTTACTGTGTAGCCCTCAATGCCTTTGAACTCACTTTGTAGACCAGGTTGGTCTTGAACTCACAGAGATCCACCTGCCTCTGCATCTTGAGTGTATTTTTACAACCACCTTTATTTCTCCTTTTTTAGGAAGTAAGCCATGAACACAAAGATTTTTGTCTTTTTTATTTATTATTTAATCACAGCACCTAGTATGTAATAACAGTAAATGAAAAAAATGTAAGTGCTTTATTTCACCTATATAAGATACAGTGATTATTTGTTTTAGATTTATTTTAATTTATATGTCTGCGTGTTTTGCTCCAAAGTGTGCCTGGTGCTTGTGGAGGCCAGAAGACATAAGATCTTCTGGGACTGGAGTTATGGATGGTTGTGAGCCACTGTGTGGGCTTTGGGAACTGAATCTGGGTCTTCTGCAAGACCAACCAGTGTTCTTAACCACTGAGCCATCTCTCCAGGCCCTATTTATTTAATACTTACAGGTGAAATAATTCACTAAAATTTTTCTCATGATATGCCAAAAAAGCCTCTGTGTGATAAACTAGACCACCAGCTTTCAACATGCTGAGTGCTTACAGTGTGCTGCATGCTGAAGGAGGTATAGGAGAGATGTCACTGGACAACATTCCCAGACTCTTCCCACAGAACTGATGTTCTCGGGCCCTGATGAATGGGCAGCCTCACCAGTGCAGTGTCCTGGGCATAAAGTGGGTCTGGGTTCTTTGGCACAGTCACTGTAGAGGAGCACCAAAGACCTGCCAGTGAATGACGCTGACAGCCAAGGCTCTGTCCATGTTCTACCTGATGCTCTGTTGTTATTAAACACTCTCTCTTCCTGCAAATGCCTCAGTTCATCTGAACTTGCCTGGCAAAGGCGTTCTGATCACATCAGTCCGTGCCTCTTCATTGTTCTCTGCCTCTTCTATTCCTCCCCACCAGCTGAGACACTCTAAGCCTCCCCTCACAACTTTGGCAGCCTGTGTACAGCTGCTACAGCAGTAAAATCTGGCCCAGCCTCAACTCTGCTGTGCCTCTGTCCTCATGTGTGGTAACACCCTGCTTCATAGGCGTGTGAGATCTGCTGCATTGTCTGAGTTTTAATTTCTCTAGTTGTGGAAGAAACAATTACCGTCCAGCAGGCCTGGCACACTTGCGGGGTCTTTTGGTATGTCATGTTTCTCTTATCGCCAGTGTCCCATCCTTCCCTCACTCCTCAGCTCCGTCCTGTAGTTAGGCCTGGCCTATCGTGAGGAACAACACCCGGGAGATCAGTGGCTTTGCCGTGGTCAGGTATTGACTAGTTAAGACTTCCAGATGAATGGTGGCACACGCCTGTAATCCCAGCACTTGGGAGGCAGAGGCAGGCGGATTTCTGAGTTCGGGGCCAGCCTGGTCTACAGAGTGAGTTCCAGGACAGCCAGGGCTACACAGAGAAACCCTGTCTCGAAAAACCAAAAAAAAAAAAAAAAAAAACTTCCAGATTCCAGATTACTACAGGGTAATGACTTCCTCAGAGATACTTTTAAGGGATAATTTATGATAAATTTGCTAATTCTGTCTAAGATAATCTATATTCTGTCTAAGGAGAAGTTTGGCAATTGACATTTACAAAATTGTGTCTTTTTCTAATGTTGGGGGGTATTGTTTTATCATAGAAATCTTTCCAGACTGGGACAAGCGTACGTCTAGATGAACGCATTTTCGCCATGTGTCAAGTGAAGAACCAGCCGTTGGTTCACCTCATGCTCACAACACACCCCAGTCTGTATAGAGTTGACAACCTGTCAGATGAGGTAAGACCAACTCCCTATTCTGTGGCTTCTCTGAAAAATGTTAAGCCTAATTATATTCAGTACAGAAATGAGAGTTTGTTACCTAACTCCTTGTTTGTTTTTTTCTAGGTAAATGTACAGATACTTTGATTTTTAGGGATGTTCCTAAAAATATTAACTTTAAGTTTTCTAAGACAAACTTTTTCTAATTTGAGATTTAAAGATAAAGATACATTATACTATACTGCGATAAAACACCATGACCAAAGTCAACTTGGAGAAAAGGGTTTCTTTCAGCTTCATAGTTCATTATCAAAGAAGTTAGGGCAGGAACTCGAGGTAGCAAGTGAAGTGAAGGGTGTGTGTACAGGCTTCCTTAGGGCTTGCTCGGCCAGCCTTCCTACACATACCGAGACCACCAGCCCACAGAGGCACTGCCCACGATAGGCTGTTCTCACATCACTTGCTAATTGAGGAAAATGCCCACTGGCCAATCTGGTGGGAACATTTTCTCAGTTAAGGTTGTCTCTTCTAAGATGACTCTAGTTCGTGCCAAGTTCACGTAAGAGACCCAGCACAGAAGGCACTTACATACCCCTGCTAATCTTTCCTAATGTTTAACTTTATAATTTACGGACTATAGCTAAATGACTTATGCCTGTAGTTCAAACAACTTTGGCTGAAGCAAGAGGAGCTCATTAGTTTGAAATCAGCCTGGACAACAGTCCCTACCTCAGAAACAAAATTCAAAAATTCTAAGAATAAATACAAAACCACACTATATTTGTAAAATCCAAGAAAACAAAATTGCTGGAGTAGTGCACACCTTTAGTCCTAACACTTGGGAGGCAGAAGTAGGCAGATCTCTATAATAAGTTCATGCCAGTCTGGTCTTCATGGCAAGATCTAAGACAGCCAGGGCTACATACATAGCTCAAAAAGTAAAAAATAAAAAGAGGAGGAGGAGGAAAGAGAGAAATTTGATTAATCCATTATTAGTTGTATTTCATTAATGTCACTTACCTGTTTACTATATATTATATTTTTTAATTTATTTTTTAAAACCAAAGCCAAGCCGGGCGGTGGTGGCGCACGCCTTTAATCCCAGCACTTGGGAGGCAGAGGCAGGCGGATTTCTGAGTTCGAGGCCAGCCTGGTCTACAGAGTGAGTTCCAGGACAGCCAGAGCTACACAGAGAAACCCTGTCTCGAAAAACCAAAAAAAAAAAAAAAAAAAAAAAACCAAAGCCAAACTTGGTGACACAGATAATCCTAGCACTTGCAAGGTCAGTCAGGAGTTCGAGGTCAGCCCCAACTACAAAGGAAGTTCCAGGCCTGCCTGGCTAATAGGAAACTCTCTTCTTTAAACCAAACAGTAGGAGCTCAGGACGTGGCCCAGTTGGTAGGATGCTTGCTTAGCACGCCTGGAGCCTGGGTTCCTGCTTCACCCTGGAGTTAGCCTCGCAGGTGGCTCATACCTACATTCTCAACACTTGGGCTGTGGGGCAAGGGGATCAGAAAAGGAATTCGGCATTATCTTTAGCTGCACAGGGATCTGGCAGCCAGCCTATACCTGGTCTCACAAACTAAAGAAGGGAGTGGGTGGAGAGCTGACTTGTGGGTAAAGTGCTTTGTTGCACAGGCACGCGGCTCTGAGGTAGTCCCCGACTGACAATATGCATCTGTAGCCCCAGCACTGGGGAAGCAGAGGCAGAGGATCCCAGGGACCTGCTGGCCAGCCTGCTAACTGAGTCACCAAGCTCCAGGTTCATTGAGAGCTCGTCTCAGAGAATGAAGTGGCAAGTGACAGAAAGAATACCTGCCATTAGCCGGGCGTGGTGGCGCACACCTGTAATCCCAGCACTTGGGAGAGGCAGGCGGATATCTGAGTTCGAGGCCAGCCTGGTCTACAGAGTGAGTTCCAGGACAGCCAGGACTACACAGAGAAACCCTGTCTCAAAAACAAAAAACAAAAACAAAAACAACAACAAAAACAACAACAAAAAAAAGAATACCTGCCATTAACTTCTGACTAAACAAGTAAGAAATAAATATGATCAGAATTTAATTTGTTATCAGAGTCACAGTGGCTTTGCTTAATAAACACATTATTCCATGTTCATTATGTATAACTGACTTGCCTATAAGATCCAAACTCTTTAAGTCAATCCATTCAGTTGTATTTACTGTTTGACTGTGGCTCTAGAGAGCTGACCTCAGTACCCCATGCCAGTAGTTTCAGCACTTGGAGGAGGAGGCAGGACAGTCGGGAGTTCAAGATCATCTTCAGCTACATAAAGTTTGAGGCCAGCCTGGGCTATATCAGATCCCTTCTCTAAAAAAGTACTGAGGCTAGGGGTTTGGCTCAAAGGGTAAAATGCTTATTGTGGAAGCATGAGGACCAGATTTCAGAACCCACATGAAAAACAAGGCAGGCATGGCAGCCACCTGTAATTCTATCACTTGAAGTTCAGAGGCAGCAGATCCCTGAGGCAGACTGCCTAACTAGACTGTCTAGGATTGTTGAGCTCTGGGTTAAGCAAAAAACTGCCTTGATAAAATAAAAATTGTCCAACATCAATTTTGAGCCTCTGCACAGGTACGCACATGCATGCCCATGCATGCTATATATACTGGTGCAAATGTGTGTGTGTGTGTGTGTGTGTGTGTGTGTGTGTGTGTGTGTATTGATGTATCGTGACTTCATGTTAACCAATATCTAACCTATATCTAAAAACCTCATCTTTGCCTTCTTCAGGGAGCTCTCAACATCAATGACAGAACCATACCTCAGCCCCCCATTCTTCAGCTCTCGGTGGAGAAGTTGAGCAGAGATGGAGCGTTCCTCATGGATGCAGGCTCAGTGAGTGGATTCCGTAATGGCTGGCTCCAGCCGCCTTTCTTTCTATGTCAGCACTTCCCATTTCGGTGTTCAGTAGTTCTCTACAGTCGCACTAAGCATGCCCGTCCTATGACTTTAAAACATAACCAGTGATAAAAGTGTCAGGCTCACTCTTTGGCCACCTCTCAAAACAGTGTATTCCTGTGTGCAGGTACTGATGCTTTGGGTTGGAAGAAATTGTTCACAGAATTTTCTCAGTCAAGTTCTGGGAGTTCAGAACTATGCATCAATTCCACAGACAATGGTAAGCTTTTATTTTAGTGATCATAAACAATTTACAGGACATTTCAAATATGATACAAAACATGAACCCCATTTCTTTTCCTTTTCTTTTTTTTTTTGTTTTTGGTTTTTGAAGACAGGGTTTCTCTGTGTAGTCCTGGCTGTCCTGGAACTCACTCTGTAGACCAGGCTGGCCTCGAACTCAGAAATCCACCTGCTTCTGCCTCCCAAGTGCTGGGATTACAGGCATGCGCCACCATGCCCGGCTCTCTTTTCTTTTTTTGGTTTTTAAGACAGGGTTTCTCTGTGTAGCCCTGGCTGTCCTGGATCTCACTCTGTAGACCAGGCTGGCCTGGAACTCAGAAATCCGCCTGCCTCTGCCTCCCAAGTGCTTAAAGGCATGCGCCACCACTGCCTGGCAAATCCCATTTTCACATCGGGAATTAATACTCCAAATTTCTCCCAAAGTAAGTATCCTCATAGATAGCATCTCTCGTCCTCCTGCAAGTGCGCCTTCCGTGGTTTAGTGTGGGTCTGTTCCCAGGTAGGCTCTTGCTGGGTTGCTCATGTTTGTCTGTGTCTTAAGGACACAGAGGGTTCCTTGTGCCTCATAGTCTCTATTGGATAGGACTACAGCCACACACCACAGTGCCAGCCTCTTGTCATGTTTGTTTTTGGTTTGGGGTTTTGTTTTGTTTCATTTTGTTTTGTTGTTGTTGTTGTTGTTGTTTGTTTTTTTGTTTTCGGTTTTTTCCAGACAGGGTTTCTCTGTATAGCCATGGCTATCCTGGAACTCACTCTGTAGACCAGGCTGGCCCCCAACTCAGAAATCCGCCTGCCTCTGCCTCCCAAGTGCTGGGATTACAGGCGTGCGCCACCACCGCCCGGCTTCATTTTGTCTTCTAATGGTATTTTTGGTTAGCCTCTGGGTTATTTTTGTTTTATTTTACATGTATGACTATTTTGCTTGCATGTAGATATGTGTGTCACATGCATGCCTGCTTCCTGTGGAGTTTAGAACAGTGTGTGGATCCACAGAACTGGACTTATAGATGGTTGTGAATAGAAGTGGGTGATAGGAAATGAACCCAGGTCCTCTGCAAGAGATGTACATGCTTCTAGCTTGGGGCCATCTGCAGCCTCTTTGCAGTTTTGTGTGTGTCTCATCTGGTTGGGTTGGGTTTTGAGATAGTATCACCAGACTGCCTCCGACCTGCCAGCTCCTGAGTAATGGCACAGATTGATTATTTATTAAGCTTGGGCCTTAGCCGGCTACCTCCCAGCTAGCTTATCTAACTTGAATTATTCCAGCTATTCTGTTCCACGTCTGCCACACACGGCCCCTTACCTCTCGGTCAGTCAGTCAGTCCTGGCACTTGCTCCCTCCCCTCTGTGTCACGATGACGAGTCCCTCACTTCTGAATTCTTCCCACAGTTCCTACCTCTACCCACAAATCCTGCCTTTCCTCTCCTGTCTCAGCTATTGGCTGTACGCTCTCTATTAAACCCATTAGAAGGTGATGGAGATGTTTGTGTACAAAATACTAAGGCAGGTGGTTAATCCATAAAAATAGTGATGCCAAAGTCCAAACAGTACACAGCATTCTGCTTCTCAGCATCTGAAAACAACCTTCAACAGTGCCCAGAAAGAGTCCCCAAGACAGCCTTACTCTGTAATCCATGTTGACCCCAAAAATACGGCAGTTTCCTTGCCTCAGCCTGTCAGCTGCTAAGATTACATGTAGATGTGCAGTACTGTACCCAGTTGAGAATGACACTGGGGAAAGGGGCTGGAATTCTTTTTTTTTTTTTTTTTTTTGGTTTTTCGAGACAGGGTTTCTCTGTGTAGCTCCGGCTGTCCTGGAACTCACTCTGTAGACCAGGCTGGCCTCGAACTCAGAAATCCGCCTGCCTCTGCCTCCCAGGTGCTGGGATTACAGGCGTGCGCCACCACCGCCCGGCGGGGCTGGAATTCTTTTCAGCCAGGGTTTCACTATGTAGCCCTGGCTCACCTGAAATTCATGATGTAGACTAGGCTAGTCTCAATCTTCCAGCATCTCTTTTACCTCAGCCTCCAAAGTGCTGAGATGACAGACATGAATCACTACCTTAGAGTCTTATCGCTGGTCAGAGACACCATGCCCATGGCAACTCTGATAAAGGGAAACATTACTTGGGTTCGGCTTACACTTTCAGAGGTTTAGTCCTTTATCATGGCAGGGAGAATGGCGGCACACAGGCAGACGTGCTGGAGAAGGAGCTGAGTTCTACATCTTGTCTGCAGGCAGCAAGGAGACTGTATCTTCTGAGGGTAGCACGGAGGAGGCTGCCTTTCCATGATGGGCAGAGCTTGAGACTGGGAGACCTCACACTCCTCTCAACATAGTGACACCCTTTCTTCCACGAGGCTGTACCTCCTAACAGTAGCATCCGCATGAGCCAGGCACTCAAACACATGAGTGTGTGGGAGCCAAACCTATTCAAACCACCACAACCACCTTCTCCAGCTGCCTGTCAGTTCTAAAGTGTTTGAAATGATAATTCTCAGCTATATATGGTTGCACTCGGGAGGCAAAACCAGGAGGAGCTCTGTGTGTGTTCCAGTCTAGCCACAGTGAGTTGCCGTGACCTTATTTGTCTGAGTCCTTTGAAACTGGAGTTACAGACAGTTGTTTACCACCGTGTAAGTGCTAGAAATCAAACCCTTGTTTTCTGGAACAACAGCCTGTGCTCTTTACTGAGCCACAAGCCACTTCTTCAGCCCAATGATAAATTTTTTTAAGAGTTAAAATAAAGTATTGTTGGGCTGGAGAGATGGCTCAGCAGGTAAGAGCACTGACTGCTCTTCCAGAGGTCCTGCCTGTGGGAGGCAGAGGCAGGCGGATTTCTGAGTTCGAAGCCAGCCTGGTCTACAGAGTGAGTTCCAGGACATCCAGGGCTATACAGAGAAACCCTGTCTCATAAAAACCAAATTAAAAAAATGCGTTGTTTTTTCAGTGCCTACTGCTAGCTAGTGTGCATCTAGCTTTGGAATACATATTTATCACTTTATATACCTATAGGGTTCTATGTTGCACTCCTGGCAATAATTAAAGGACTTAAATATTTATTTTAAAATTCTATTATATCTCTTTATTGGAGTTTGGGGTATACATATCAAGGGTCAAGTGTGGAGGTCAGAGGACAACTTTTGGGGATTCTTTCTATTAAGTGGGTACAAATTTAAGTCAGCAGGCTTTGTGTCAAATGCCTTTACCCACTGAGTCATCTCAGTCCTCGGGATTCATATATGTAGAAAGACTTCAGTGTCAAAGTTATAGAGGATATAAGCTTTCAGTCCTTGAACAAAACTACTAGACTGGATATATAGGCATTTTAAGTAGTGAAATAAGAAAGTGTCATATTCAAAAAAAAAAAAAGATTAAAAAAGCCGGGCAGTGTTGGCGCATGCCTTTAATCCCAGCACTTAGGAGGCAGAGGCAGGTGGATTTCTGAGTTCGAGAAACCCTGTCTCAAAAAAACCAAAAAAAAAAGAAAGAAAGAGAGAGAGAGAGAGAGAGAGAGAGAGAGAGAGAGAGAAAGAAAGAAAGAAAAAAAGTGTCATATTTGTAATAACCACCTTGATGAGTTGGTTGATTCTAAATTTTATTATGAAGTGAAGAGCTGGAAGGTTTTCCTAGATCAATACAGTACTAACTGGATCAATACAGTACTAACTGGATCAATACAGTACTAACTAAATCAAGACTGTACTTACTAAATCAACATTGTACTAACTACATCAAGCCTGTACTAACTAGATCAAAGACAGTACTTACTAAATTTAGATTGTGCTAACTACATCAAGACTGTACTAACTACATCAAAACTATGCTAACTACATCAAGACTGTACTAACTGGATCAAGACTGTGCTAACTAGATCAAGACTATGCTAATTAGGCCCAAGAGCCTGCCACCTGTTTTTATTTCCAATCTTTACTGGAACGTAAGTGTAGCAGTGGCAAAGTGAAGTATCTGCAACAGAGGCAAAATTACTTCCAAGCCTCAAAACCTTACCTGGTCCAACAAAATCAACTGATTTTGAGTCATAAATCTAAAGGGTGCAGACTCCATGGTAGATGATAGAGTTAACTGGAGTTTTTATTTAACAGACAGACCTTCCAGAACTTGACACACCAGAATCTGCCAGAATAATAGCTTTCATCTCATGGCTTAGAGAACAGAGGCCGTTTTTCCCAATACTTTATGTAATCAGGTAAGTCAATATTTTTTTTTGTTTTGTGAGATTTTTTTGTTTGTTTTTTTGTTTCATTTTGTTGTAAGACAAGATTTTTCTGTGTAATAGCCCTGGCTGTCCTGGAACTCACTTTATAGAACATGCTACCTAGAATTCACTGAGATCTGCCTGCCTCTGCCTTCCAAGTGCTAGAATTAAAGGTTAAGTCAGACTTTTAATGTGTCAGTGTCTGGTCTTACAAGAACTAATTTTGAATCACAGTATGTATGTGACTGAATTTTTAAGTAAACCTTTTAAAAGAACATAGAAGGGTCTGACAAAGTAGCTTAGTTGGTTTAATTTTCTTTTTGAGACAAGATTTCTGTCTTGGAACTGGCTTTGAACTCACGGAGATCTGCCTGCTTCTGCCTCCAAGAGCTGTGATTAAAGGTGTGCACCACCACTGCCCAACAGTTGGTAGCGTCTGTGTAGCATATCCTAGGTTCAGTCCTCAGCATGATATAAAACGGTGCATGATGACACATGCTTGTGATCCCAGCACTCCAAAGGTGGAGGCAGGAGGATCAGTTTAAGTTCATCCTGAGAATTCTGAGTTCAAAGCAACCCTGAGCTACATGAAACACTGTCTCAAAAAAAAAAAAAAAAAAGAATATGGAAAAATAAAATACACTTCTTTTGGGGCTGGTGAGATGGCTCAGCAGTTAAGAGCACTGACTGCTCTTCCAGAGGTCCTGAGTTCAAATCCCAGCAACCACATGGTGGCTCTCAACCATCTATAACGAGATCTGACGTCCTCTTCTGGTGTGTCTGAAGACAGCTACACTGTACTTACATATAATAATAAATAAATCTTTAAAAAAAAAAAGAAAAGAAAAAAATACACTTCTTTTCAAGAAATAGTCATAAACTATGCATGATAACCAATTATTAGAATTGATAAACTTTTGATAAGCTTGCTAATAAAAATATCAGTAGTTTCTCCCCAAAATAACAAACATTTACATCAGAGAAACCTCCAGGCATAGTTTTCTTTTGTTTTTTTGTTATTTGTTGTTGTTGTTGTTGTTTATACTCATTGTGTGTGTATTTTGCCTACATGTATGTATGTACACCATATACATACCTGGTGCCCTCGGAAATCAGAAGAGGACACTGAGTCCCATAGGACCTGAACTTAAAGACAGTTGTGAACCACTATTTAGGTGTTTTATGGAAACCAAATGAGTCTAATGAGTCTAGGTCCTCTATAAGAGCAGCCAGTCCTTTAAACCACTGAACCATCTTTCCAGCCCCTAGACAGAGCTACTTATATGATCAAAATTACCTTAATTGTCACAGTAAATCAGTAGCCGATGAACATACATCTAACATACATGATCGTTCTTGCCTTTTATTTCTAAGGGAGGAGAGTCTGATGAAAGCAGCCTTCCTTCAGAACTTGGTAGAAGACAGAACGGAGTCTGCGCTGTCGTATTATGAATTCCTCCTGCACATACAGCAGCAAGTGAACAAGTGACGAGCCCCAGGCTGCTGAGGAGACATGGCAGGGCTCCTGAGGATGCAGTACTTCCTTTCCTCCTTAAGATTGTGAACAAATGTGATGATGATTAAGATGTTTCACTGTGATTTCAACCAACTATAGCAAATAAAGGACCACAGCCGAGAGTCAGATGTGCAACTCCAAAATACTGTATTTTTCAAATCAAAATAGATGTCTACACAATTGGAAATATTTTTTTTCCTTTGCTGCCAACTATGTTTGAGTTGTTATGGATTGAGATGAGACAATATTGCAGAGGCAACATAAATTTTATATAATAAAGACTTCTGTGTTCTGCATTTCTATTTCTCATTTTTTTTTTATTTTTATGAGTTTTTGGCTGCTACATTTAAAAACCTCACAAGACTAAGTGTTACAGGGAAGTTTCAAATCTTTCAATAATGATCTTTTTTAAATTGAAAAATCCAAAAGTCAGTAGACTGTAGGAAAGCTGGAATCCGTTCCCTTTGCATATGTGGTTTTTGCCCCACCCCCTACCACTTCTTTTTTTAAGGAAGGAAAAGAATCATATTAACTAAAATTGGAGTAAACTAGCTCTGGTCTTGCTTGGGAAGAATATAAAGTAAATTGTCAAGCTTTAAAATCTGTCAGTATTTTCTCTACTTGAACAAAGTCACTTTAATTTGAGGTGAAAACTAATTAGGTGGTTTTCTGCTGTTTTAGCTGCCATGAGTAAAAACTGAGCTGTCTTCATCAACATATCAGGGCTGGCAGTGATACCAGGAGCTGGTTCTGTTGATTTGCTGAGTGGATTTTTGTTTGATCCATTTCTGCTGTGACTTATTAAGAGTTAGTGTTACAAGCAGTTAAAGGTTCCCTAAGTGCAATCTTAGAGTGCATCAGCGTTTCTCTAAGGAGTTTAAGAATTATATTGGAAGCCACTCATGTATTCTGGGACATTAAAACCTTTTAAGGTATGAATGCTGCTGTTTGAGTTGTTGGATACTAAGATTGTACAAATCCATCATATTAAAGTTATAAAAGAAACTTGATTTCTTAACATGCTCTAAAGACTGCTTGTTTTGGTTCAGTTAGAGAACTATTACAGTCAAATTATCAGATGGCTTTTGTTTACAGATAGGTAAATTATCCATGTGTATTTAAAGTGCTGTGATATGTTTTTAAGAGTTTGCTTCAGTTTTCACAGGTTCATCATCTTGTATGAACTTCTTCCGTAATATTTGTGTGTAATACTCAAAAGATTTTTTTGGTTTTTGTTTTCATAGATTAGAAATGTGTTTACAATCTCTATCTCATGTGATCACCAATGAAATAGTAACCTCCAGGTTTACACCCATATGGGCTGACTATAACTCCTGGGAAGGGAAGCAGCAGGTCCCTGGAGTATATATAGCTACTGCTTGCCAGTCACTTCCAAAAAACTGTGCTTCAAGAGAGTGACAGTATTAGGGTTCGTTTTCTTTTTTAATTTCAGGCCACACATGATGGTGGTACATGACCCTAACTCTGGTATTTGCGAGGCTAAGGCAGGAGATTGCTGGCCTGGGCTATATAGCAAGTACCAGACCAGCCAGACTTTGTCTCAAAAAGACAATTAAACATTTTTTGTGTCAGTGTACATATAGTACATTCAATTGAGGTTTTTTTTTTTTTTTAAAACAGCTTCATTTTATGGAGAAGCAGTTCTCAAACTATAACCAATTAAATTTATATTATTTCCCTTCTTTTCAAGAAACAGCCATTATATATAATGTTCCTTTAAATATACTAAAGTTTTCTTTTTTTGTTTGTTTGTTTTTGTTTTTTGTTTTTGGAGACAGGGTTTCTCTGTGTAGCCCTGGCTGTCCTGGAACTCACTCTGTAGACCAGGCTGGCCTCAAACTCAGAAATCCGCCTGCCTCTGCCTCCCAAGTGCTGGGATTACAGGCCTGCGCCTCCACTGCCCGGCTTAAAGTTTTCTTTTTAATGTGATTTTAAATGTTAGTATTTTTAGTTTCTTTCTTCATAGTAAGGAATCCTCCAGAGGGAAATATTGTACTGCTAGGGAAACCTTCCTTGTGCCTTCCCTGAGTAAGTCTGACCCTTATTAGTACCTGCTTTGTTAGTATATTTCACAGATTTACTTTTAAATTTTATTTTAGGTATTATGTAATGTGCAATCCAGAGTAATTTTATAACAGTCATAAAAACATAACTATTAGTGTTCACAACTTTGTTCTCCACACAAGAGAATAAACCTTTGTGGAATACTGATATAATTTTTTTTTTTTTTTTTGCTATATTGAATGTTTTTCGGTTTTGACTTTTTTTTTTTTCAGTAAGACACTACCCGTCCTACCATCCTGTATTACTTTCTGATGTAAAGCAACTAATATTTACACTATGCCATATTTTTTTTATTGTAGTTGTAAATTATGGAAGATTCTTGAATTTTCTACAGATCTACAACTACTAAAGTAACAGACAAGGGCAATCTTGGTTATAAGTCTGAGCATGGCAGTTCTACCATAAAAAGTACTCTATTTTTCTAATTTCTAGAATTTTTAAAATAATGTTTCTGTAAGTCTGACATACTAATAATCACTCAAGCAGTAACATTTATTTTAGCTTGCATATATTTTAATTTAATGTAATGTATTGAGTCTAATAGACTGTTTTGCAATAATTAGAATAAAAGATTTACTTCTAATCAGAGATGCATAACAGCTATTATCTAGGGGACCACCAAATGTGATTTCACAGTTTTAACTATTATAAACATAATCCTTATATAGAAATTTTAATTTTGTAAAGTAGTGTGTATGATATTGTAACATTAAGTCCTTGTTCTCAAATCAAAAGTATGTGTTGATCTCCGGTGTGTTGTGCTCAGTCTTGCTCTGAAATGTTGAGACAAGATTGGTCTTCCTTTTTACAGATTGTAATTTTCACTGTTTTATTCCTGTTTTTAAAAAAAGAAGTCATTTGTAACCCATGCAAACAATCATTTGATCTGTGCTAACTTATAAATTTGGCTATTCAATAAAGTTAATCAAAAGAGCTTATGAACAGTGGCTGGTTATTGAAGATAGTGTAGACTGGTGGCCTGCCTCTGCAAGGTTTTGTTTTGGGGATAGGTTCTCATCTGTAGCCTCATCTAGCCGCAGACTGACTATGTAGCCAAGGAAAGAACCTTGAACTTCTGGTTCTGCCTTAACCTCCTAAGTACTGGAATTACAAGAGTGTCCCACCAGGCCTTGGTTTGTGTGGACTGAGGAGGCACACAAGGGCCTTCACTTGAGCCATAGCCTCAGCCTTAAACTGAATTCTTGATGCTCTGCAAGGGTAGATAGGTTTGAAATACCAGATTGGGGGCTGGAGAGACGGCTCAGTGGTTAAGAGCACTGACTGCTCTTCCAGAGGTCCTGAGTTCAGTTCCCAGCAACCACATGGTGGCTCACAACCATCTGTAATGAGATCTGATGCCCTCTTCTGGTGTGTCTGAAGACGGCTACAGTGTACTCACATAAATAAAATAAATTAAAAAAAAAAATAAGCCGGGTGGTGGTGGCACACGCCTGTAATCCCAGCACTCTGGGAGGCAGAGGCAGGCAGATTTCTGAGTTTGAGGCCAGCCTGGTCTACAGAGTTAGCTCCAGGTCAGCCAGGGCTATACAGAGAAATCCTGTCTGGAAAAAAACCAAATCCAAAGAAAGAAAAGAAAAGAAATACCACATTGGAGGGGATGTCTTTCTGAATGTTTTGTGCCTGAAAAGATGACTAAAGTATATAGGCCCAACTATTGTTCATTTGAAGATAGTCGCCTAGCCTTTGATTTTTTTTTGATTTGTTGATTAATTATATGTAAGTACACTGTAGCTGTCTTCAGAAACACCAGAAGAGAGGGTAGCCAATCTCATTACAGATGATTGTGAGCTACCATATGGTTACTAGGATTTGAACACAGGACCTCCAGAAGAACAGTCAGTGGTCTTAACCATTGAGCCATCTCTCCAGCCCCTTTGATGGTTTTTATCCTTAATACTTTAGTTTTATTTCTCTGGGCATATTGTTTCTGTTGCTTGTTCTTCAGGTGACACTTTAATTAGAAGATCCTTGTTCTCTGATTCTGGTAATTTCTAGCCATCTTCTTTCCAAGTAGCTTTTCTGTTTTGGGGGATTTTTTTGTTTGTCTTGAGATAGAGTTATGGTTGAAGCAAGCAAGGACAGGAATAGATAAGCAGCCTGGACCTCTACGTGGACTGGGCAGTGCACACGGCTGGGGGTAATGCACTGCAGCCGCCTATCTCCTTTATCCCAATATATCTCTGAAAAGTGGACCTAGCAACCTCAGGCTTAAGCTGCATCCCACAACATGTACACCTTTCTCTAAATAAGTCCTTCCTAACAACAGCTAAACTTTGTTTCTTTTCTAATATATTCCCAATATGTTGGACATGATGGATACAAAGGACAAGGGCTACAGAGACAGCTTATGGAGCAGATATGATTGATTACTGCCAAGCTTGAAGACCTGAGTTTGGTTCCTAGGACATGACTCTGGGTGGCTGTCTCTGACCTCCACACACTATTACATAGCATAACATATATCCACACACAAATATGGAACAGAAGTTAGGATATACTGGCTGACCTGGCCTCAACGGGTTTCAGGAGCATGTGCAATGAGGTAAACTCCTTAGGTAAACTTACAGGGATTATCCCTATTGACCATGTGAGGCCTACATAAAATTGAGTATGTATATGATAAAGTCAGATGCATTTTGGAGAGGGATATGATTATATGACCAAGACAATCAAAACAGAGCCATCCAAACTGTGCCAGTTGGCAACTCCTCCTCTTGAACTCCGTTAAAGGAAGTCCCAAACAGTAATCTGGCCCTTAAGTACCTCACTCTGGCCCATCGTCTATCTTGACAGCATATTCTTTTCTAAATGGCACTACTGCTTTGCTTTGAATGAAGGTATCTTACTACTTTTGAAAATTCTGTGAGCCCTTATTTTTCAATTATTTGGACAAGATGCCAAGAACCTGGAAGTACCCAATCCCAACTATTAGTAACAAGGTCTCTCTATGTAACAATGACTGGTTTACAATTCACCTATGTAGTCCAGGCAGACCTCAAACTCATCGGCCATCCTGTCTACCACCCAAGTGCTAGGATTCCAAGCCTCTGCTACGAAACCCAACATGTATTTACTTCTCTATCCAGCCCTCTTCTTTTACCCTCAGAATTTCTATAACAACCCTATTTTTTTTCTTTATTTTATTGTTGTTTTAAGACAGGGTCTTGGGCTGGAGAGATGGCTCAGGAGTTAAGAGTACTGACTGCTCTTCCAGAGGTCCTGAGTTCAACTCCCAGCATCCACGTGATGGCTCACAACCATCTGTAATGGGATCCAATGCCCTCTTCTGGTGTGTCTGAGGACAACAAAGGTGTACTCGTGTACTTACATACATAAAATAAAATTAAAAGAAAACCTGGAACTCAATTTGCAGACCAGGCAGGCTTTGAACTCACAGAAATTCACCTGCCTCTCCCTTCTGAGTGCTGGGATTTAAGGTATGAGCCACCATACTTAGCACTGTTTTCTTTGTCTTTTCCTAACCTGGTCCTTATTCTTGATTTTATACTTATATGGCCATATATTTTTTATTTCCAAGACTGATTTTAATAGCCTTGTGGGGTTTTTTTGGGTTTTTTTTTGGGGGGGGTTGTTTGTTTTGTTTTGTTTTGTTTTTCGAGACAGGGTTTCTCTGTGTAGTCCTGGCTGTCCTGGAACTCACTCTATAGACCAGGCTGGCCTCGAACTCAGAAATCCGCCTGCCTCTGCCTCCCAAGTGCAGGGATTACAGTCATGCGCCACCATGCCCGGCTTTAGCCTTGTGTTTTTAATTCATGTTTTATTTTGCTCAATATTTTTTGTTGATTTGGGGGGGGGCGGTTAGAGACAGGGTTTCTCTGTGTAGTCCTGGCTATCCTGGAACTCACTCTGTAGACCAGGCTGGCCTTGAACTCAGAAATCCACCTGCTTCTGCCTCCCGAGTGCTGGGATTAAAGGTGTGTGCCACCAACGCCAGGCAATAGTTTTTTTTTTTTTTTAAAAAAGAACATTTATTTATGTATTTTATGCATATGAATACACCACCGTTGCTCTCTTCAGACACACCAGAAGAGGGCACCAAACCCCATTACAGATGGTTGTGAGCCACCATGTGGTTGCTGAGAACTGAACTCAGGACCTCTGGAAGAGCAGTCAGTGCTCTTAACCGCTGAGCCATCTCTCCAGCTCCCCAGGCAATAGTTTTTGTTGTTGTTGTTGTTTTGGGTTGTTTTGGTTTGGTTTAGTTTTGGTTTTTTTGTGTTTTGCTTTTTCCGTTTTTTTTTTTTGTTTGTTTGTTTGTTTTTGTTTTGTTTTGTTTTTTTGGTTTTTTGGTTTTTCGAGACAGGGTTTCTCTGTGTAGTCCTGGCTGTCCTGGAACTCACTCTGTAGACCAGGCTGGCCTCGAACTCAGAAATCCTCCTGCCTCTGCCTCCCAAGTGCTAGGATTACATGCGTGCGCCACCACACCCAGCATGTTTTGCTTTTTCAAGACAGGGTTTCTCTGTGTAGCCCTGTGTAGTCTGGAACTCACTCTGTAGGCCAGGTGGCCTTGAACTCAAAATCCAACTGCCTCTGCCTCTCAAGTGCTGGGATTAAAGGTGTGCACCACCACCACCCAGCTCAATGTGTCTTTAGTGCATACAATCACTTATTTCTGAGCTTCTCAAACACACTTATTTTTATTTTTAGAACTTTCTGTAAGATTCTCAAGCTAGACATAAGTATAAAGCCAGTCAGGACTATACAGGAGACTGTCTCAAAAAGCAAAAGAGAAGAGTGACAGAGGATGACACATGACTTCAACTTCTGGCCTCCACACATGACAAAGCCAAGAAGTGTTCTAACGCACAAACGTGACACACACAGACACGGTTTTCTGAACTGGAGGTCAGGAAAGTAGTCAGGCTCAGCAATGAAAATTTGAGAGCTGCTACACAAAACAAACATGTCTTATTTCTATGGAGACTTCGTGTAGCAGACACTTTGATTCCCTTTCTCCCTAACTACCACCCCTACCTACCAAGGTGACCACAGCTTTAGGACAATGACTTTTTTTGTGTGCCTTCTACTTTGAAGGGAGATGAAATGGATAGATAAACATGCTGCTTATGTAGAAGTGGACAGGTATCTGACCAAAACAAAATGTGAGAAATTAGTTTTATTGTTTTTCTATCAAAGGTAGGTAGGTGGGTTGTCTGCCATAAGCCAACTGTGCATAAATTTCTCCACCACCCCCAATAAAAGAACGCTGTTTCACACAAAATCTTGTTTTGTTTATAAACTACATACATTCTTTCTCCCTCCTGAATTCCCTGCTGCCCTTGAGCTTATTCTTTCAGGACTAGCCAATCATGAAGTTCGGACCCCAGCCACCAGGTAAAAGATACCATTATTTGGATCCCGAAATGCCCTTTTTTACAAATAGAACGTGCCTTGTGGAGCTACTTCGCTTTGTTTGTGTTTCTAGCAAACACAAAATGAAAAGCAGAAATGCCAAACTTCATCTTTAGTCAGTCTGTGGCCCCAGAGAAGTCAATGATTTTTAGCCAAAACAGCTTTTAAATGTCTGTTTAGGGGAAGAAGAAATACAGTATGCCATCGCTAGATAAGTCTCATTGTAATAAACACATAAGGAAAACCTTGAAGAAACCAGACTTGCAAAAGCTGAGTCCTTGATGCTAATAGAACCAAACACCCCACCCTCCTATTACGCATTTCCGCCCACGAATAAGACCAGCACACTGTCTGGATACAAGCGCCCGGTGCTTCAACCTCCATTTTGCTTTCTGGCATTAAATGCTCCGCCTCATTTGGCAGTCTTGTCCATATCCCATGCCAGGCTCCGGTTCTCTACACCTCCAGGCTAACATCAGTGACAACATAAGCAAGTATGCCTGCGGTGAAGACAAGGACTGCTCTAAGAGCCACACGAAGCCCGCGGGAACCCGACGTCCCTAGATGCCTCGACCCAAGATGGCGGACAAAGCCCCTCGCTCAGCCTTGCCCGAAGATGCATGTGCGCATGCCCGATCTTCCAAGCTGCCCTGATTCAAGATGGCTGCCAGAGCCAGGCCGGGGACGGTCCTTGCGCGTTACTGAGCACGCTCAGTCTTCCATCACTGTGTGAGTCAACTCGGCAGCCCGGGGGCGGGGGCCTGTCATTGAAAGGCGGGAACATGTACGCATGCTCACAGAGCACGGGCTCGCGTTGGGCGGGGCCACGCGAGGTGGACGTTGAGTTTGTGTGATGTTCGGTTGACCAGGTCTCCTCCTTGACCGCGTCTCCTCCTGAACTAGAGGGAAGTCGACTTATGTGAGGTATTTATAGTTGTCACAATCCCGCACTGGGCAGGTGCCTCGTCTGTGATCCCAGCGCTCCGGAGCCCGGGGGATCGCCTCTAGTTCTGTGCGACCGCAAGACCCTGTCTCAAAACAAAAAGTCCAGAGCTAGAGACCGGAAGGTTGGGGTCCGTCCGTGGGGAGGCTGGGTGTATACGTTCAGTTTTACTTAAGATTTGTGGCTCAGTGGTAGAGCCCTTGCCTGACACCCGGAGGTTTTGAATTTGGTCCCCAGTACCGGAAATAAACAGTTTAAATAAAGAGAGGCAGAGTAAATAATCCCAGCACTGGAAAGGGGGAGATAGGGTAAGGTATTCGAGCCATTTTCTGATGATTGCAGGCCAATCTGGGCTTCATAAGACCTTATTTTTAAAAAAAAAGAAAAAAAGGTAAATAACAAAATCAAATGGCAAAATGTACGGGTTTATTTAATGGATGCTGTCATAGTGTAGTGAATGACTCTGTGGGTCAATAGAAGTATTGCCATCTTTAATAGTCCCGAAGCACGATGACGTTCCATCCTAGTTGCTTTAGTTATTATCCTTTGGCAGTTTCATCCATGTGTTCTTTTTTTTTTGTTGTTGTTGTTGTTTTTTGTTTTTTTGTTTTTGGTTTTTTGAGACAGGGTTTCTCTGTGTAGCCCTGGCTATCTTTTTTTTTTTTTTTTTTTTGTGGTTTTTTCGAGACAGGGTTTCTCTGTGTAGCCCTGGCTGTCCTGGAACTCACTCTGTAGACCAGGCTGGCCTCGAACTAAGAAATCCACCTGCCTCTGCCTCCCAAGTGCTTGGATTACAGGCGTGCGCCACCACGCCCGGCTGCCCTGGCTATCTTGAACTCACTCTGTAGACCAGGCTGGCCTCAAACTCAGAAATCCGCCTGCCTCTGCCTCCCAAGTGCTGGGATTACAGGCATGCGCCACCACGCCCAGCTTTCATCCATGTGTTCTAATGTGCTTCTCAGCCCTCATTACTCTCTCATCCCACACCCACTGAACCCCGTTTCCCTTCTATTTTCATATCTTCATTATTAAAAATTATTACTGTGGATGTATATATGATACATCAGTGGGAGTGCCTGCTATATGGTACATGTAAGAGTAAAGGACAACTTGGTGAAGTTGATTACCTCCCTCCCCCCTCCTTCTCCTCTTCCTCTATCTTCCTTCTTGTGGCTGAGACAAAGTCTCTTTCTGTAGCCCTGACTGTCCTGTAACTTGCTTTGTAGACCAAGCTAGCTTTGAACTCAAGATCCTCTTGCCTACTGAGTTCTGGGATGAGCATGCAAATGTACCCATTGAGTTTAGGGTAAATTGAGTTTAACTAGGGTATTTATGGGTAGGGGTTTATTTTTGGAGCATACTCAATTTAATGGTTATACCATCGAGGAAAAAAACGAGTCCCCCGAACCAGCAACCATTATTTATTTGCCTATATCTTTTTCAAGAATAGGTGAGATTTAATTCTAAAGTGATTTTCAGTGGGAACCTACGGTCCTCTGCAAGAGCAACCAGTGCTCTTAACCACCGAGAGCTCCACTGAAAGCCTTTATTAAATTCCTAAGACTATAGTTTTTATTTTATGGCAAGTGTCTCTTAAGTGATAGTCCCTTATCCTGTGTTTTTTGTTTTTTGGGTTTTTTTTTTTGTTGTTGTTGTTGTTGTTGTTGGTTTTTTTTTTTTTTTTTTTTTTTGGTTTTTCGAGACAGGGTTTCTCTGTATAGCCCTGGCTGTCCTGGAACTCACTCGGTAGACCAGGCTGGCCTCGAACTCAGAAATCCGCCTGCCTCTGCCTCCCAAGTGCTGGGATTACAGGCGTGCGCCACCACCGCCCAGCCGTTGTTTTTTTAAACCACTCTGGGGAGCCGGGCTGTGGTGGTGCATGTCTGTAATCCCAGCACTTGGGAGGCAGAGGCAGGCGGATTTCTGAGTTCGAGGCCAGCCCGGTCTACAGAGTGAGTTCAAGACAGCCAGGGCTACACAGAGAAACCCTGTCTCAAAAAACCAAAAACAAAAAAACAAAAAACAACAACAACAACAACAAAACAAAACAAAAACAAAACAAAACAAAAAGAACAAAACAAAACAAAAAGAACAAAAGCTTTTAGCTTGTAGGATGTTGTTATTTAACTTTTGAGGGTTTTGTTTTTAGAGACAGCATCTCCATACTCCAGCCCAGGCTGGCTGGAATTCGCTGTATAGTCCAGGTGGTGGCCACAGATCCTGCCCAGGTCTCCCAGTGCTGGGATCAGGTGCAGCTACCACTGCCCTGGTGGTCTTTGACAAAGTAAAAGTAAAAGTATTTGGATTTGTTGATGGTGATGTACTTTTTCAAATTAAGGAAATTCCCTCTCTTTGTGTCTTTGTTTTTGTGTGGGGTTTTTTTTGTATTTTTTTGTTTTTCGAGACAGGGTTTCTCTGTGTAGCCCTGGCTGTCCTGGAACTCACTCTGTAGACCAGGCTGGCCTCAAACTTAGAAATCCTCCTGCCTCTGCTTCCCAAGTGCTGGGATTAAAAGCATGTGCCACCACTGCCCGGCTATATTTTTGTTTTTAATCAATGGAAAGATGGTAGGTTTTTGTCAAATTCATTTTCTGAACCTGTTGAGATTATGTAGATGATAAGCAGCTTTTCCTTTGTTTCATAAATAGGACAAAAAACCCTAAAGATATGGGAAATATGTATGCAAATTTAGTGTGTGATAAATCATTTTAAATCAGTGGATGAGGGGGCAAAATTTTAATAAATATAGTTAGATGTGGTGTCTAATGCCTGTAATACCAGCAGTTATGAGGCTAAGGTACAAAGGGTTGGGATTTCAAGGCTAACCTGGGCTATAGAGTGAGAACCTGTCTCAAAAATAAAAATTTAGGGCTGGAGAGATGGCTCAGTGTTTAAGAGCACCTACTGCTCTTCCAAAGGTCCTGAGTTCAATTCCCAGCAACCACATGGTGGCTCACAACCATCTGTAATGGGATCTGATGCCCTCTTCTGGTGTGTCTGAAGACAGCTCCAGTGTACTTGTATATATAAAATAAATAGAATAAGTCTTAACAGCACTTGGGAGGCAGAGGCAGGAGGATTTCTGAGTTCGAGGCTAGCCTGGTCTACAGAGTGAGTTCCAGGACAGCCAGGGCTACACAGAGAAACCCTGTCTCGAAAAACAAAACAAAACAAAAGAATAAGTCTTTAAAAAATAAATAATTAAAATCAAAATTTCATGAACCAATTTGGTGTTTCATTTGCTGGTGTCTTGACTCTAGGATCCATACATAGACAGAAGACAATGTCTGGAAGCTTCTACTTCGTAATTGTTGGTCACCATGACAATCCAGTTTTTGAAATGGAGTTTTTGCCAGCTGGGAAAACAGAATCCAAAGATGAACATCGTCATCTGAACCAGTTCATAGCCCATGCCGCTCTGGACCTTGTTGACGAAAACATGTGGCTCTCCAACAACATGTACTTAAAAACTGTGGACAAATTCAATGAGTGGTTTGTCTCGGCGTTTGTCACTGCTGGGCACATGAGGTTCATCATGCTTCATGACGTGAGGCAAGAAGATGGAATCAAGAACTTCTTCACTGACGTCTATGACTTATATATCAAGTTTGCCATGAATCCCTTTTATGAACCCAATTCTCCTATTCGATCAAGTGCATTTGAAAGAAAAGTTCAGTTTCTTGGGAAGAAACATCTTTTAAGCTAAATGGGGAAAACTTCAGAATCATAGTGCTGTATTCTCAGGAGTGTATGTGTTGTAAGTTACTTGATAAAATAGCCTGGCAAACTCTGTCAGCTTACCTGTATATCATGAAATTTCTCTTATATTTAAAAATCTCATCTTTTCATGTTATCACTATTAGTAGTTACCTGTGAACAGTTATAACTAATGTTTTATTTCAAAAACCAATAAGCCTAGCCAGAGCCGGGTGTGGTGGCGCACGCCTGTAATC